>WNWK01000110.1:730959-760003 GCA_009830355.1 Cherax destructor | reverse complement strand
ACCCTGTGCCTGTTGTGGACTCTATTGTGGCATTGGGGAACAACCTGGGGTTGGAGGTGAGTGGTGAGGATGTGGAAGAGTTAGTGGAGGCCCACAGGGTAGAGCTAACAACTGAAGAGCTGCAAGAGCTTCATCTGGAACAGCAACAGACCACAGCTGAGGTTATTGCTTCAAAGGAGGAGGGTGAGAGACAGAAGGAGGTGCCCTCTTCAGTGCTTAAGGAGATGTGTACAAAGTGGAATGAGTTGCAGACATTTGTTGAAAGACACCACCCTAAGCAAGCTGAAATGAGCCTTCTGTGCAGCCACTTCAGTGACAGAGCCATGTCGCACTTCAGGAAAGTGTTGAAGGGTCGCCAGAAACAGAGGACTCTGGACAGTTACTTCACCAGGCAGGGGTCTGGTGACTCTCAAGCTGGTCCTAGTGGCATTAAAAGACCAAGAAGGGAAGTAACCCCAGAGAGGGCTTTGACACCTGAAGTCCTTTTGGAGGGGGATTCCCCTTCCAACCACTAACTCCCTGCCCCTTTCAGCAACTCTACCTTCCAGATGCCTGCAACTCTTCAATAAAGGTAAGTAAATGTATATACAGTGGTACCTCGACTTACGATATTTTTTCATTCCAGAATACTGTTCAAGTGCCATTACCAAACCAATTTATCCCCTTAAGAAATGATATAAAATAGACTAGTCCTTTTAGATCCCCAAATTACACTTACAAAAGCATTTAAAAATAAACTTACATAAAGGGTGAGTTTGGGGACCATCGTAAGTCGGTACCACTGTAATATATATTGTTTTTAATTTAGTATGTGAATATTTTGTGGAACGGATTAATTGTATTTACATTATTTCTTATGGGAAATAATGGTTGATTCAAAACTTCGTGTTAACCCTTTACCAGGCCACGCATCAAATTTGAGACACTGCAACATTTGCAACCTATATTCTGATAATATAAGCAATTCTAAGACATATTTATTTTTGTTCATTTGTCAAGTTTATTTATTTTAGGCGCCTCTTAAATACCCTCTATGGTAGAATCAAATATGAGGCACACCTGGCCTGGTAAAGGGTTAAGTACTAGCTCCTGGAACGGACTAATTATGATACTCGGGGGTCCACTGTACATTATATTGAAAATAAATGTAACAAAATACAATGTGAACAGTAAATCTTTATCTTAAGCAGAGGTGGATTACGGCATAACAAATCTATCAGCAAATAAAGCTAATCCTGTTCTTTGGTCTCTAATAAAGAACAGGAATGGATGGTCAGCAACAAACCCAGGATTCAGCCGATCACACAATATCCCCCACATACCGATAAGGAGATAAAAATGCATTACAATTACGTATTAGATTCATGGGGAAGTTATTCAGATTCAATCCAGGAAAGGGTAGCACGGGTCAAATTCTTTAGATGTTGAGCACCTCATTAGCATGAAGGAGCCATATGCCATTTTCATGGCTATTATACATATTGCATCCCTGCCTACCTCAACATTTGTAGTAGTTTGACTCCTTTAGTGCTTTACTGGCTATCCAAAAATTTGATTCTCCTCTTTTTCTGTATACAACTTTGGCTGCTCCGCACTTTTGGTAAAAATGAAGACATCATTTTCTGTTGGGTCCCTGGACATGTGGATGTTTGGGGCAACAAGCAGGCAGACTACTGCGTAGTCAACTGTTCAATAACCATATTTCACATACGAGTATTCCATTCTCAGACTATTTTGGTAGTAATCTCTAGACAACTTTGCAACTGTTGGCAACAACAGTGGTCTGAGTTGATACATAAATTGTAT
The DNA here is from genome assembly GCA_009830355.1 of Cherax destructor. Lineage (NCBI taxonomy): Eukaryota > Metazoa > Arthropoda > Malacostraca > Decapoda > Parastacidae > Cherax > Cherax destructor. The sequence goes on along the minus strand of WNWK01000110.1, from coordinate 758,197 downwards.
TCTGTCAAACCTTGTTTGGGTTTCTGGTGGTAGTCTTATCATCGCTGTCTGTCGTGTTTTGGAGACTACACACTCGCACCTTCATATTGGACACTCACATCTTGCTCATGGGTATTTTATGGAGAAGTGCCTAGCACCACTGTGAGAATTGTCAAGTTCCATTGTCAGTTCACCATCTACTAATAGACTATCCTGTTTACCAGCAGACATGCAGAATTTACCTCCAGCGTCATCACCTCTCTAATGCATTTACTTATCTGATAACCTTGCCAACAGCCCCACTTTTGACACAGCCTCCCTCTTTGACTTTGTCAGTGACTGCTTTATTACACCAACTTTAATTATATTTTACCTTTAGCATTCCCCACTGACCTTACTGACTCTACCTCTTGCACACTTCTAACCTCTCACTAGTTTCTGATCTTTGCATATTTCATCTTCACATTCTGCTCTGCAGCACTGTATAACCCATGTGGGTTTAGCACTTTGTTTTTGACTGTAATAATACTGTATGGCATAAATGCACATTTAATTAAAGATATGTATTTCATTCTGCCATTACACTTGTTATACTGAAAGTAAATGTAACAAAATACAATGTGAAGAATGAATCTTCATCTTAAGGAGAGGTAGATTATGGCATAACAAATCTACCAGCAAATAAAGCAAATCCTGTTCTTTGGTCTCTAATAAAGAACAGGAATGGATGGTCAGCAACAAACCGAGGAGGATTCAGTCGGCCACAGCAAGCCATCGCAACCATACCTATGAAGAGATAAAAATATATTTAAAATTATTATTACATTCTTGGGGGAAGTGCCTGACGCATGGGGGTCATGTAGCACCTGGTGAAATAAAAGACATTCAGGTTTGATTCAGGGAAGGGGAGCACAGGTCAAACTCTTTAGATCATGAGCCCCTCACTGGCATCAAGGAATGTACCTTAAGGGGTAAATAAATTATAATTACAGTGGTCCCTTGAGTTATGAGTGTCTTGAGTTGTGATAAAGGAATTAGAGTTGCAATGAAAAATTTGAGATACGATGCACATACCCAACAGCACTCTGCTGCAGTTTATAGACCAGCAAGTGAATGCAAATTTCAAGATATACGTACACCAAAATGTTTGCCAAGTGCTTTGCAGAGCCATCTGCCTCAAGGAGTTCTGGAAGACTATATTTAACATTCTAGATTGTGTGAAGTTTGTACTGAATTCCTGGAATGAAGTTTCCACTTTGTGTCTCAGTGTGGCCTTCAGTCACCTATGAATGAAAGATTTGAGGCTGAGAAGGATGTAAACTAGTAGATTGTTGTTCTTGGTGAGGCAAAGAGGCTGAAGGTTAAAGAGGATGTGTAGGAGCTAATTCAGGGTGACACAGAAGCTCCAGGAATTTGAGGAGAGTTGGATTAAGATGACCGCAGGATAACGGCTGCAGAAATTGAATTGTTTGCTCATTGCAAAGGTGTGAAAAAAAATCATAAGAAAAAACTCGGACATTGAAAAAAAACTGAACTCACTCTCTGTGTTTTTGAAAATAATGTTTTGTCTTAGAAGCCTCAGATGGGTTTAGGACCTGGTTATGATTTTTTTTTTTTATTAACACATCGGCCGATTCCCACCAAGGCAGGGTGGCCCGAAAAAGAAAAACTTTCGTCATTATTCACTCCATCACTGTCTTGCCAGAGGGGTGCTTTACACTACAGTTATAAAACTGCAACATTAACACCCCTCCTTCAGAGTGCAGACACTGTACTTCCCATCTCCAGGACTCAAGTCCGGCCTGCCGGTTTCCCTGAATCCCTTCATAAATGTTACTTTGCTCACACTCCAACAGCACGTCAAGTATTAAAAACCATTTGTCTCCATTCACTCCTATCAAATACGCTCACACATGCTTGCTGGAAGTCCAAGCCCCTCGCACACAAAACCTCCTTTACCCCCTCCCTCCAACCTTTCCTAGGCCGACCCCTAACCCGCCTTCCCTCCACTACTGATTTTTACACTCTCGAAGTCATTCTGTCTCATTCCATTCTCTCTACATGTCCGAACCACCTCAACAACCCCTCCTCAGCTCTCTGGATAATAGTTTTGGTAATCCCGCACCTCCTCCTAATTTCCAAACTCTGAATTCTCTGCATTATATTCACACCACACATTGACCTCAGACATGACATCTCCACTGCCTCCAGCCTTCTCCTCATTGCAACATTCATCACCCATGCTTCACACCCATATAAGAGTGTTGGTATAACTATACTCTCATACATTCCCCTTTTTACTTCCATGGACAAAGTTCTTTGTCTTCACAGACTCCGAAGTGCTCCACTCACCCTTTTCCCCTCATCAATTCTATGATTCACCTCATCCTTCATAGACCCATCTGCTGACATGTCCACTCCCAAATATCTGAATACATTCACCTCCTCCATACTCTCTCCCTCCAATCTGATATCCAATCTTTCGTCATCTAATCTTTTTGTTATCCTCATCACCTTAATCTTTCCTATATTCACTTTCAATTTTCTTCTTTTACACACCCTACCAAATTCATCCACCAACCTCTGCAACTTCTCTTCAGAATCTCCCAAAAGCACAGTATCATCAGCAAAAAGCAACTGTGACAACTCCCACTTTGTATATGATTCTTTATCTCTTAACCCCCACACCTCTTGCCAAGACCCTCGCATTCACTTCTTTTACAACCCCATCTATAAATATATTGAACAACCACGGTGACATCACACATCCTTGTCTAAGGCCCACTTTTACTGGGAAATAGTCCCCCTCCCTCCTACACACTCTAACCTGAGCCTCACTATCCTCATAAAAACTCTTCACTGCTTTCAGTAACCTACCTCCTATTCCATACACCTGCAACATCTGCCACATTGCCCCCCTATCCACCCTATCATACACCTTTTCCAAATCCATAAATGCCACAAAAACCTCTTTACCCTTATCCAAATACTGTTCACCTATATGTTTCACTGTAAACACTTGGTCTACACACCCCCTACCTTTCCTAAAGCCCCCTTGTTCATCTGCTATCCTGCTTTATAATAATAATAATAATAATAATAATAATAATAATAATAATAATCCTAGGTAGTAGGTTGGTAGACAGCAACCGCCCAGGGAGGTACTACCGTCCTGCCAAGTGAGTGTAAAACGAAAGCCTGTAATTGTTTTACATGATGGTAGGATTGCTGGTGTCTTTTTTCTGTCTCATAAACATGCAAGATTTCAGGCATGTCTTGTTACTTCTACTTACACTTAGGTCACATTACACATTCATGTACAAGCATATATATACACACCCCTCTGGGTTTTCTTCTATTTTCTTACTAGTTCTTGTTCTTATTTCCTCTTATCTCCATGGGGAAGTGGAACAGAATTCTTCCTCCGTAAGCCATGCGTGTCGTAAGAGTCGACTAAAATGCCGGGAGCAAGGGGCTAGTAACCCCTTCTCCTGTATACATTACTAAAGTTAAAAAGAGAAACTTTTGTTTTTCTCTTTGGGCCACCCCGCCTTGGTGGGAAGCGGCCGATTTGTTGAAAGAATAATAATAATAATAATAATAATATTAGTTTATTTAGACATGATACAATGTTGTTATTTAGACATGATACATAGGTATAAATGAGGTGTACATGCCAAAAGCCCCTAATATGCTGTGCATTGTGGGCATTCTTAAGATTAAGTAATAGTAGACTACATGGTAAAAAATTATGGTTGATAATTTATAAAATAAGTACAATTGTGTATCTAAGTTGTAAAATTTGGATATAAATTGAACATAATAATCTATTAATTGTAGCAATGCAATTAATTGAGTGAGATAACAATTTAAAACAATTAGTTGCATTGCAAATACAGTTTATGTGGTCATTATAATGTAAATGTGTAGTAACAGCTCAATATGTATTATTCATAACAGGTTTTTACATTTAAGTGATTAATCAGGTTTATACATTTAAGTGATTAATCAACTTTGTTGGGAATGTTTGATATTGTGCACTTAGGTTTGGGTGAGAAGGTGGTTTTTTAGCATCATTTTGAATTGGGGTACAGGCAGGGTTTCTTTGGCAATCACAGGTAATGAATTCCAAATTTTCGGGCCTTTTATATGCATTGAGTTTTTGCATAGTGTTAGATGGACACGGGGAACATCGAGGAGTGCTCTGTGTCTAGTGTTATGGTCATGTGTCCTGTTAAAGTTGGTAAGGAGAAGTTTGAGTGGTGGGTTAATATTTGCATAGAGTGTTCTATGTATGTAATAGGCACAGTAAAAAGTATGGATGTCTTGTATGGTGAGTAAGTTTAGATTTTTGAATATTGGTGGAGTATGTTGTCTGGAGTGTGAATTTGTTATCAATCTAACTGCTGCCTTTTGTTGTGTTATTAATGCTCTGAGATGAGTTATTGATGTTGAGCCCCATGCGCAGATTCCATAGGTGAGGTAGGGGTAAATGAGTGAGTGATATAGGGTAAGGAGAGCTTGTTGTGGAACATAGTACCGTATCTTGGATAGTATTCCCACAGTCTTTGAGACTTTCTTGGAAATTTGTTGTACAGTGGTCCCTCGGTTTTCGCCGAAAATTCGTTCCAGAATGCTGCTCAAGTGCCATTACCGAACGAATTTACTTCCTTAAGAAATAATGTCACGTAGGTTAGTCTATTTCAGACCCCCAAAAATACACTTGCAACAGCACTTACGAAAATACACTTACATAAATGTTCGAGTTTGGAGATGCACGAAAACCGAGGGACCACTGTCAATATCAAACATTCCCAACAAAGTAGAATAATCACTTAATGTAAAAACCTGACTAATCAATTGAATGTAAAACCTGTTATGAATAATACATACTAAGCTAAATATTTCCACAACATTTACATTATAATGACCACGTAAACTGTAACTGCAATGCACTTAATTGTTTTAAATTGTTATCTCACTCAATTAGTTGCATTGCTACAATTAATTGATATGTTCAACTTTATAACTTAGATACACAATTATACTTATTTTATAAATTATCAACCATAACTTTTTACCATGTAGTCTAGAATTAAGTAGTCCTAAGAATGCCCGCAATGCACAGCATATTAGGGGCTTTTGGAATGTACATCTCATTAATAACTATGTAATAACTATGTAATAACTATGTATAACTATGTCTACCATGTATCATTGTACCATGTCTCAATAAAGTATTATCATTATTATTATTATGTGTTTGAAATTTTAGGCTACTGTCAAGATGGATTCCTAAGAATTTTCCCTCTGTGAGTTTTGTGTCTTTCTGTCTTACTCTTAATTCTTTCAATAATAACTCTACCATACACAATATCCCGCAATATACCGCACACAATATCCCCCAACATACCAATAAGGAGATAAAAATGCATTACAATTATTAGATTCTTGGGGAAGTTCATTTAGATTCAATCCAGGAAAGGGGAGCACAGGTCAAATTCTTTAGATGTTGAGCACCTCATTAGCATAAAGGAGCTATATGCCATTTTCATGGCTATTATACATATTGCATCCCTGCCTACCTCAACATTTGTAGTTCATAGTTTGACTCCTTTAGCGTTTTACTAGCTATCCAAAAATTTGATTCTCCTCTTTTTCTGTATAGAACTTTGGCTGCGCTGCACTTTTGGTAAAAATGAAAACATCATTTTATGTTGGGTCCCTGGACATGTGGATGTTTGGGGCAACAAGCAGGCAGACTAATGCGTAGTCAACTGTTCAATAACCTTATTTCATATATGAGTATTCCATTCTTAGACTATTTTGGTAGTACAGTGGACCCCCGGTTGACGTAATTAATTCGTTCCAGAATGCTGTTCAAGTGCCGTTACCAAACGAATTTGTTCCCATATTAATAATGTAAATTAGATTAGTCCTTTTAGACCCCCAAAAATACACTTACAAAAGCCCTTACAAAAATACACTTACATAACTGTTCGAGTTTGGAGCAGTACGTAAACTGGGGGTCCACTGTAATCTCTAGACAACTTTGCAACTGTTTGCAACAACAGTAGTCTGAGTTGATACATAAATTGTATTCTGTCAAACCTTGTTTTGTTTCTGGTGGTAGTCTTATCATCGCTGTCGTGTTTGGGAGACTACACACCTTCATATTGGACACACATCCTGCTCATGGGTATTTCATGGAGAAGTGCCTAGCACCACTGTGAGAATTGTCAAGTTCCATTGTCATTTCACCATCTACTAATAGACTGTCTTGTTTACCAGCGACATGCAGAATTTACCTCCAGCATTATCACCTCTCTAATGCATTTACTTATCTGACAACCTTGCCAACAGCCCCACTAACTTTAATTATATTTTACCTTTAGCACTCCCCACTGACCTTACTGACTCTACCTCTAGCACACTCCTAACCCCTCACTTGTTTCTGATCTTTGCATATTTCATCTTCACATCCTGCTCTGCAGCACTGTATAACCCATGTGGGTTTAGCACTTTGTTTTGACTGTAATAATACTGTATGGTACAAATACACATTTAATTAAAGATATGTATTTCATTCTGCCATTACACTGTTATACTGAAAGTAAATGTAACAAAATACAATGTGAAGAATGAATCTTCATCTTAAGGAGAGGTAGATTATGGCATAACAAATCTACCAGCAAATAAAATAAATCCTGTTCTTTGGTCTCTAATAAAGAAGAGGAATGGATGGTCAGCAACAAACCGAGGATTCAGTCAGCCGCACTTAAACATCATGACCTTACCTATGAAGAGATAAAAATATATTTTAAATTATTATTACATTCTTGGGGGAAGTGCCTGATGCATGGGGGTCATGTAGCACCTGGGGAAATAAAAGGCATTCAGGTTTGATTCAGGGAAGGGGAGCACAGGTCAAACTCTTTAGATCATGGGCTCCTCACTGGCATCAAGGAATGTACCTTAAGGGGTAAATAAATTATAATTACAGTAGTCCCTTGAGTTATGAGAAAGGAACTAGAGTTACAATGAAAAATTTGAGATAGGATGCACATACCCAACAGCACTCTGCTGCAGTCTATGGACCAGCAAGTGATTGTGAATTTCAAGATATACACCAAAATGTTTGCAGAGCCATCTGCCTCAAGGAGATCTGGAAGACTATATTTAACATTCTAGATTGTGTGAAGTTTGTACTGAATTCCTGGAATGAAGTTTCCACTTTGTGTCTCAGTGTGGCCTTCAGTCACCTATGACTGAAGGATTTGAGGCTGAGAAGGATGTAAACTAGTAGATTGTTGTTCTTGGTGAGGCAAAGAGGCTGAAGGTTAAAGAGGATGTGTAGGAGCTAATTCAGAGTGACACAGAAGCTCCAGGAATTTGAGGAGAGTTGGAGGAAGATGACCGTAGGATAACGGCTGCAGAAATTGAATTGTTTGCTCATTGCAAAGGTGTGAAAAAAATTATAAGACAAAACTCAGACATTGAAAAAAAACTGAACTCACTTTGTGTTTTTGAAAATAATGTTTTATCTGAGAAGCCTCAGATGGGTTTAGCACTTGGTTATGATTATAGTAACAATTTAAAAGCCTCAGAAGAAACTGAAACAAAGAACTCTGGACAGTTTTTTTAAACCTTAAACTGTCCACACGTAGATATACGTTCACTCGCGTAGCTGACCGAATATTTTGAGAAAAAAATAAATTGTTCTTTTTCTTTAAAATGAAGAGTGCATTTTGTTTGTCATTCCCACATTTTGTAATACTACACACACTGAGTGCACAGACCCATTCTCTAATCTCTAATCAACTCAGGCTTATCGTGGCAAGGTTAAAAGCATTTGAAAAAAAACGTAGATTTACGTTCGGTCAGCTACGCACGTGAACGTATATCTACGTGTGGACAGTTTAAGGGTTAAGAGGCAGTGGTAGGAAGGAGCTGATCCTTCCAATCAGTAATCCACCTCTCCACCTCCCACACCACCAACTCTTCAACTCCAAGGTATAATAGTAATAGTAATAATAGTAATAATAATAATAATAATAATGAGCGTGTTAGATAGGAGCGAATGGAGACAAATGGTTTTTAGGACTTGAAGTGCTGTTGGAGTGTAGGCAAGGTAACATTTATGAATGGTTTCAGGGAAACCGGCAGGCCGGACTTGATTCCTGGAGATGGGAAGTACAGTGTCGACACTCTGAAGGAGGGGTGTTAATGTTGCAGTTTTGTAGCTGTAGTGTAAGCATGCCTTGGGCAAGACAGTGATGTAGTGAATGATGATGAAAGTTTTTCTTTGTTGGGCCACCCTGCCTTGGTGGGAAACGGCCTGTGTGTTAATAAAAAATAAATAAATAATAATAATAATACAAATACAAATTTTTATATCCTTGCAAGTTTACATTGAGATTTTGTAATTAAAATAATGAATTGCAGTGCAAAGAGAGCCACTATCATGCCATGGCATTATGGGCAGACTAAATTTAATGGCTTACAGACTACTTAATACTAGAGAAATTGATCATAGCTTGTTATAGTTGTACATCTGTTTTTATTTATAGCAGACAGTAAGTTTACTCAAATTACAATCTGGAGATATTACATTAGGACAAGTTGAAAGTAGTATTTTGTAGGTTGGTTATATCAATAGTAAATACGTATTGAGATTATATTATGGGAATATAACATTGAGCATTGTTGAAATTAGTTTACAGTATTAGAATGCTACAATTTGGTGTAAGGTAGGATTGTTTTGGGCAGGTATTTATACCACAATGTAGTATTAAGTAATGTATGAACTTTGGGCATCTAGTTTTGAAGTTTTAAGATTTAGGTAATTGGGAGATTTTTTGGTAAAGACTGTATTGAGTATTTAGTTTAGTGGTGAGTAGGTGGTTTTTGAGAAGAGTCTTAAATTATTATTCAGACTGGGTTACTTTAGTACAGTGGTACCTCGAGTTACAAGCTTAATTCGTTCCAGGTGGCTATTTAAGTGCCGATACTGAAGGAATTTTTTCCCATAAGAAACAATGAAAATTTGATTAATCCATTTCAGACCCCCAAAAATACACTTACAAAAGCACCTACAAAAATAGACTTACATAATTGTTCGAGTTTGGAGCATAATGAACACCGGGGGTCCACTTTATTAGAATTTTGGTTACAGTCATGTGCAAATTAAGGGGAATCACAGATATCAATAAGTGTATTTTGCTGTGGATATGTGCAAGATAAAGTAGTTTTCATGTGGTTAGCTGCCGGTTGGGTGCGTAAGTGAGATAAGATGTTTTTTAACAGTGCTTTTGAAAATGGAGGTTGTCTGTAGTTCTAGAGTTTTCAGGCAGGGAGTTCCAGATTTTAGGCCCTTTTATGTACATTGAATTTTTGAATAGATTTAGTCGGACACGGGGAATGTCAAAGAGATGTTTGTGTCTGGTATTATGTCTATGGGTCCTGTCACAACTGTCAAGAAAGTGTTTTAGCTCAGGGTTAATGTTGGAAGTTATGGTTCTATAAATGTAGATTGCAGAGTAGTAAGTGTGGATGTTCTGAACAGTGAGTAAGTTTAGGTCTTTGAAGAGTGGGGAGGGGGGGTGTTGTCTAACGTTGGATTGCATGATAATTCTTACTGCAGATTTTTGTTGGGTTATTATTGGCTTTAGGTGGGTAATTGCTGTTGATCCCCAAGCACAAATGACATATGTGAGGAAGGGATAGATGAGTGAATAGTATAGTGTGAGTAGGTTGTTTATTCTGGAATAAAGGTATCAGTGGGGCATGGCCTGTCAAGACATGAACAGAGTACTGGTATATAATGTCTCAGAAGTGCTTCAAAAACCATACTATCGCTAAAGCTTCTTGCTCAGTTACTGTATAATTACGTTCAGCCTTTGTAAGGACTTGGCTAGCAAATGCAACTGTGTTGTACTTGCTACCGGTCTTTTGTGCAAGTACGGCACCTATGCCAATGGAACTAGCATCGGTTGTTAGGTAGAAAGGCTTTAAAAAATCTGTAAATTTCAAAATTGGAGCAGATGTTAGCTTTTCTTTGAGAGTTTGAAATGCTCTTTCTTGACGGAAGGTCCAAACGAATGGAGCATCTTTCTTAAGCAACTCAGAGGAGCTGCTATGGAAGAAAAATTGGCAATGAAAGATCTATAAAAACCTGCTAAGCCCACAAAGGATCTTACGGCATCAGCAATTTTGGGAGATGGAAAATTTAATACTGCAGTTACTTTACTTTGGTCAGTCGTAACTCCTCTAGGAGTCACTACGTGACCAAGAAACTTAATTTCTGATCTGAAAAATTGACATTTAGACAGTTTGATCTTTAAATTGGCTTCTTCAAGCTTACCAAGTACTACATCAAGTCTTTTCAAGTGCGTATCCATGTCTTGTGACATGACAATCACATCTTCTAAGTACACCATAAGTGAGTTACCTATGAGGCCTCTGAAGATATTGGTCATGAGCCTCGAGAATGTGATAGGTGAGGAGCGTAACCCAAAAGCCATACAGAAGAAGTGAAAATAGCCTGTTGGAGTGCTCTTGGCTGTCCTCGTGAAGAGGGACTTGCCAAAACCCTTGTAACAAATCTAGGGTCGAGAAGACTTTGCTATCTCCGATATTACGTAAAAGGTCACCAAGTACAGGAAGTGGGAAGCGATCTGGAATTGTTTTCGTCTGCCTGTATGCCTGCTTAGTTAACCCATGTCACCTTGGAACCCAGGATCTTTATTTAAAAGTTTGTTTTGAAGTAGGCCAGGTGTAACTGTAGTACTGCTTTACCCAGGATAACCTGCTGTTGGGCTGAGCGAGCAGATCTCATTACCCTCCTCCTCAGTGACCCCTAGAGTGACCCAGGCAAACCCAACACGCTAAGAGTGAACCTCCTTTACCTAGGATATCCGACAGAGAGGACACTTAGCTGTCCCTTTAATAGGCCCTATCTAGTATGAGCTGAGTTTTAGTAAGCACTATGGGAAACCCTAATTATGCCTAGGCAGGTCACCTATAGCAGATGGGCCGATAGAGTGGATACACAGCTGCTGGCCCGGTACGACATAGCCAGTGGGGAACTTGAGTGTCCTGGCTTTAGTTTTTTAGAGGCTAGTTTTACCCCTAGCTGTCTTTTTGCTGCCGTGGGGGCGCCCAGCCTTTTTGCAAACGAAACCTAACCTTTCCTCCCCTGCACAGAAGAGGGACCACCTTTGAAACTGACAATGGGCACAAATTCGTTCGGTAACGGCACTCGAACAGCCTTCTGGAACGAATAAAGTACGAAACTCGGGGTACCACTATTCAGTAGGGCCCCACTTATACGGCAGGTTAGGTTCCAGGCTAGTGCCTTAAAGCAGACATCGCCGAAAAGCAGAACTCCATTTTTTTCCACTTCTAAATGCATATAAATGCTAGACAACAAGCTTACACTAACTTATATTAAGTTAGCAATAGCACTAGGCATTAAAAAACACAATAAAAAGTAAGATACACACAGAGTACACTTATTACTTACCTTAAAGTATTAACAATGATGTGTGAGAGGTGAGTGGCAGGGTATTGTCTAAAACAAGTAAAACATTAAAAAGAATTTTCTTTTCCTTGCAGTAAGTCTCAACAGTAGGCTTAAAATAGTCTGTGAACCAATTTATGAAAAGATCAGTAGTCATCCAAGCTTTCGAATTGGATTTATAATAAACAGGGAGGCTACCTTTTGCATAGCTTTTTAGGGCCCTAGGATTCTCTAAGTGATAAATTATCATAGGTTTTAACTTGCAATCCCCAGCAGCATTAGCTCCTAGAAAGAGTGTTAGCTGACACTCTTGGGTTATCCTGGGTTATCTACACATATGCTGCTATATATAACTGTATGTGATGGCTATATCAGCGATCAACATATACCTTGTTAGTAAGTTTATTCAGGTATACACAAATACAGTTACAAAGATTATCATACATAGCAGAATGTATGAGTAGAGTACCTAGGATAACCCAAAAAAGTCAATTCAGTGACTTTAATCATTTCTAACTTGGCACTTAAAGTAAGAGGCTTACGACTCGTCTTTTTATCACAACTAAGCTTAGACGCCATAGTCAATGAGAGCCAACTAGTTAACAAGAGAGAGAATGAGATACAGAGTTCAGACAAGGTAAAAAACCAAACTGAACAGGTAGTGGGCGATCACTCGGTCAGGTGAAATGAATGCGATTAATTAATACATGTCCACTTTTAGTTCATTCACATACGTTTGTAAGAGTTTGTGAAACTTTTACCTCAAAATAATAATAATAATTACTTCACAAATAATAATAATTACCTCATAATACAAATACTCTTACATTGTGTACAAGTTAGTACAAAATAAACAAACAGCATCACTCCCATTCTCATGCAACACACTATTTTCAGAGGTAATGATAGTATTATTATTATTATCATAATAAAAAAGAAGCGCTAAACCCACAAGGGTCGTGAATAGCTATATGTATATAGAGTGAAGGCATATGAAAGGAATATTTTTCTACAGTTATCCCTCAGTGTTTGACTAGAGAAAACGTAATTCTTCCGACACTCCTACAAAGTCGCTTAGTAAACAAATCTCATATTTTTTTTTTTTTTTTTTTCAACAAGTCGGCCGTCTCCCACCGAGGCAGGGTGACCCAAAAAGAAAGAAAATCCCCAAAAAGAAAAAACTTTCATCATCATTCAACACTTTCACCACACTCATACATAATCACTGTCTTTGCAGAGGAGCTCAGATACGACAGCTGAGAAAAGTCCCTCCCAGCTGTCACTATCTCAGACCCCTCCTTTAAAGTGCAGGCATTGTACTTCCCATTTCCAGGACTCAAGTCCAACTAAATCAATTAACTGGTTTCCCTGAATCCCTTCACACAATGTTACCCTGCTCACACTCCAACAGATCGTCATGTCCCAAAACCATTCGTCTCCATTCACTCCTATCTAACACGCTCACACATGCTTGCTGGAAGTCCAAGCCCCTCGCCCACAAAACCTCCTTTAACCCTTCCCTCCAACCTTTTCTAGGACGACCCCTACCCCGCCTTCCTTCCCCTACAGATTTATACGCTCTCCAAGTCATTCTACTTTGATCCATTCTCTCTAAATGACCAAACCACCTCAACAACCCCTCTTCAGCCCTCTGACAAATACTTTTAGTAACTCCACACCTTCTCCTAATTTCCACATTCGAATTTTCTGCATAATATTTACACCACACATTGCCCTTAAACAGGACATCTCCACTGCCTCCAGCCTCCTCCTCGCTGCAGCATTTGCAACCCATGCTTCACACCCATATAAGAGTGTTGGTACCACTATACTTTCGTACATTCCCTTCTTTGCCTCCATGGATAAAGTTTTTGTCTCCACAGATACCTCAATGCACCACTCACCTTTTTCCTTCATCAATTCTATGGTTAACCTCATCCTTCATAAACCCATCCGCTGACACATCAACTCCCAAATATCTGAAAACATTTACTTCTTCCATAATCCCTCTCTCCAATGTGATATCCAATTTTTCTTTATTTAAATCGTTTGATACCCTCATCACCTTACTCTTATCTATGTTCACTTTTAACTTTCTACCTTTACACACTCTCCCAAACTCGTCCACTAACCTTTGCAACTTTTCTTTAGAATCTCCCATAAGCACAGTATCATCAGCAAAAAGTAACTGTGTCAACTCCCATTTGCATTTAATTCTCCATAATTTAATCCACCCTCTCCCCAACACCCTAGCATTTACTTCTTTTACAACCCCATCTATAAATATATTAAACAACCATGGTGACATTACACAACCCTGTCTAAGACCTACTTTTACCGGAAGTAATCTCCCTCTCTCCTACACACCCTAACCTGAGCCTTACTATCCTCATAAAAACTCTTTACAGCCTTCAGTAACTTACTACCTATTCCATACACTTGCAACATTTGCCACATTGCTCCCCTATCCACTCTATCATATGCCTTTTCTAAATCCATAAATGCAATAAAAACTTCTCTACCTTTATCTAAATACTGTTCACATATATGCTTCACTGTAAACACTTGATCTACACATCCCCTACCCACTCTAAAGCCTCCTTGCTCATCTGCAATCCTACTCTCTGTCTTACCTCTAATTCTTTCAATAATAACCCTGCCATACACTTTACCTGGTATACTCAGTAAACTTATTCCCCTATAATTTTTACACTCTCTTTTATCCCCCTTCCCTTTATATAAAGGAACTATACATGCTCGCTGCCAATCCCTAGGTACCTTCCCCTCTTTCATACATTTATTAAACAAAAATACCAACCACTCCAGCACTATATCTCCCCCTGCTTTTAACATTTCTGTCATGATTCCGTCAATTCCAGCTGCTTTACCCCCTTTCATTCTACGTAATGCCTCATGCACCTCCCCCACACTCACATCCTGCTCTTCTTCACTCCTAAACGATGTTGTACCTCCCTGGCCAGTACATGAAATTATCGCCTCCCTCTTTTCATCGACATTTAAAAGTTCCTCAAAATATTCCCGCCATCTACCCAATACCTCCAGCTCCCCATCTACTAACTCCCCTACTCTGTTTTTAACTGACACATCCATTCAAATCTCATATTTGTCAATTTTTATTCTGTGGGTGTATGTATCATGTTTATATGCTATGTAACGTGTTTTTTAAATAATTTTGAAGAAAATATCATAGATGAATTAATGAAAATGTCTATATTAACATAAAATAAGACATTTAATGTGCCCAAGAGTGATTATCATTAGTATTACGTAATGTTTTCCCTCCGCCCGGCAACACCATAGCATATAAACAGCATGTTTATATGCTTTGTAACGTGTTTCTTATATAATTTTGAAGAAAATATTATAGATGGATTAATGAAAATGTCTATATTAACGTAAAATAAGACATTTAATGTGCCCAAGAGTGATTATTATTAGTATTACGTAATGTTTTCCCTCCGCCCGGCAACCACACCTACATAGCATATAAACAGCATGTTTATATGCTATGTAACGTGCTTCTTATATAATTTTGAAGAAAGTATCATAGGTGGATTAATGAAAATGTCTATATTGACGTAAAATTGGACATTTAATGTGCCCAAGAGTGATTATTACATAATAGAGAGATGTGCTCACGGAAAATGTAAACAAACCGGGTGGCGCGTGCCGTATCTGAAAGACCCTCGCTGTATACAAAAGTTTTGGTCATAATTTGAACTCGCCGTATGAACGGAACGCCGAAAGGCGAAACACCGAAAAGCGGGGCCCTACTGTACTTGTAAAAATAAAGATTATTATTATTAGTCATATTCCTCATGGCCAACTAGCTCACTAAGAAATCAATAATGTAGATGAATGGTTCAGAGATCCGACAAGTAGATAAATTAGACACATGTGTAACACTTGGGTATCTTTAATGAGGAAACATTTCGCCACACAGTGGCTTCATCAGTCCATACAAAGGAGAATGGTGAAGAACATGACCTACTTCCACATTTGTCATATGTGAAACCACCTACGACTGCTGTACCTCTCCTGCCTACAGTATACATATAAGCCACTTCCTCGCACATATGCTGTATTCTTTTCAAAATTGATGGACTGATTACATCGACTCAAGGCTGAGGGACTGATTACCTCAAACTTCTCATGTTCTTTACCATTCTCCTTTGTATGGACTGATGAAGCCACTGTGTGGCAAAACGTTTCCTCATTAAAGATACCCAAGTGTTGCACATGTGTCTAATTTATCAAGAAATCAATAAAATACAGTATAGAACATACAGACAGAAATGCATTTAACATTAAAAAAGTGGATAAAATAACTAACCTGTAGCAGCAGCAGCTTCACTGCCTTTTTCATTGACCTCCAAGAAAGCCTTATGAATAACTTTAGAAACATGCAGATCTTGGGAGCCTGTGATCCCAGATAAATCACATCTTCCTTCATCGAACAAGTCCCTCATTCCCATCTACAAAAGAAGAGAAACTGTTAATGAGTGGCAAGGGAAGTTGTAGATGAAAGAATGCTGGGCTTAAAAAATATTAAGTTCTCCAAGTAATAAATTAAAACCTCACTAACATGAAGTAATATGAGGGATAAAATGTTCTCATTGCCTCCAAGATGGTGATGCAACAAGTAAATACAAGTAAATTAGATAATGAGCTACACTGAACTTAATCCAGATTTCTTATGCAAAAGAAGATACAGGTCAGATACAGTACTGTATACGTATAACAAAATACAGTGGACCCCCGAGTAACATAAAAACTTCACTCCAGAAGCCTGCTCAAGTGCCATTACCGAACGAATTTACTCCCTTATGGAATAATGTCACGTAGGTTAGTCTATTTCAGACCCCCAAAAATACACTTCCACAAGCACTTACAATATTATACTTACATAATTGTACGATTTCCGGGGTGTTCGTTACTCGGGGGTCCACAGTACAGTGGAACCTCTGGTCAGATTTTTGCATCTGGTCATGAATACATAATCGGGTGCTGAACAAACACAGCCACGCCAATTTTCACATTCCGTGCCATTTTTTTCGCACGAGCCAATTTTCCCCACTTCCTGTTGCTTGTGTACACCTAACAAAGACCCTCGCCTTGTAGTCAGTCTCGGTGAGACATGCGTTCATTCGCTGTGAACTCGAGGATAAGGGATAAAGTACCATCCTTTTATCCCCACCTGGGTACTTATATTAGAGAAAACGTAGTGTAGTACAGTGCTAACTGTGATATACACTCGTAATGCACCATAAAAAAAATTCAGGTATACACAAATACAGTTACACAGATTATCATACATAGCAGCATATGTGTAGAGAACCTAGGATAACCCAAAAAAAGTCAGAGTGACTTATTTTCTCAATTTTTTTTTGTTGTGCACTCGTTTTCGTGTTGTGTCAGTGTCATAAATACACTTGTGTAGTGTATCAGAATCATCTTAGTTTTACATAGCCGGTCCCTTTGCGTGTGACGTCACGATACCCGCTGACGTCAGAGCTCTCGCTCCATATGGCATCTACGTCATAGGCGTCCAGCCTCACTTCTAGGCCGACTGTACAGACGTGGCTGGGATCTCCTCTCACAGACTCGTAAATATACCGTAACCACCCTACAAGAAGTGTCTTTGACAACCTATTTATCTCTCTCAATACCCACACAACAAGTGGTGGGCAGCAGTGGGCCGTAAATCTATCAATTACGGTGTTATAGAGTGATAGCCTCCTACAAGCAAGCAGACAGCCTATGTACCTTCTGAGACCACGTTACCAGTTATCTACATCCAAGCAGAGTCTACAATATCTACAGTATCTCCTGGTCAGCTAAGTGCCTCATCTGTTAATTTGTTAAAACCTACGAGGGGATGACCCGGGTTTTGCAAATTCTGAGCTATACTAAGCCAGCAAGCCACCACCAGTTACGTCAGCTTAGGCTTAAGCCAGCTTCTACCTTGCTGTGTTAATTTGTTACAAGATTCCAAGCCAGTCAATCTGTGTGAAACAGTTCTACTAAGCCAGCAAACCACCCTGCTGTCTGAGAAGTAAGGCACGTGAATTCACGCATTTATACCGCCCTTGTACTCCAGTGTATTGCTGTTCTGAGTGACAATACCATCCCTGTGGTATCCCTGCATCCTTGCTACACTCCCTGCATCCTTGCTACACTCCCTGCATCCTTGCTACACTCCCTGCATCCTTGCTACACTCCCTGCATCCTTGCTACACTCCCTGCATCCTTGCTACACTCCCTGCATCCCTGCTACACTCCCTGCATCCCTGCTACACTCCCTGCATCCCTGCTACACTCCCTGCATCCCTGCAACACTCCCTGCATCTTTGCTACACTCCCTGCATGAATGCTACACTCCCTGCATGAATGCTACACTCCCTGCATGAATGCTAAACTCCCTGCATGAATGCTACACTCCCTGCATGAATGCTACACTCCCTGCATGCCTACTACACTCCCTGCATCCTTGCTACACTCCCTGCATCCTTGCTACACTCCCTGCATCCTTGCTACACTCCCTGCATCCTTGCTACACTCCCTGCATCCTTGCTACACTCCCTGCATCCCTGCTACACTCCCTGCATCCTTGCTACACTCCCTGCATCCCTGCTACACTCCCTGCATAAATGCTACACTCCCTGCATAAATGCTACACTCCCTGCATAAATGCTACACTCCCTGCATGAATGCTTCACTCCCTGCACATTCTTTACCACAGGCTTGGCACTAGGAGCTTTCTTGGGGCCCATGGTGGCTTATTTAGCAGTTGCAAGCACTAAAAACAGTGGAATAATGACAATATACTGGTATGAATGCGTGGGTGTGGGTGGGTGGTCGCTCTCACTTGTAAACAATAGCACACTGACGCTCCCTGGAGTGCGCGCTCAGCTGGGCGCCAGGCGGACACGTCCGGTACGAATGTCGTTACAGGAAGCAAACATCGTTACTCGCAATCAATTTTTTTATGTTATAAATATCGGTACTCGAAAATAACGTAAGATGACAGCATCGTAACTCGAGGTACCACTGTACAATTATACATAGTGTAAATTACCTAGGATAACCCAAAAAATCCAGACAAAGTGCTATATTCTGCTTGTAGATATAATGTGTAAACATGACTGGCAAATACGTATTTACACTTGCTCAGGAACCAGACGTGACGACGCAGTCGCGTGTAATACCTGTTTGTTCACGAGTGGCTCTCTCTGAGACGGGAGAGCTAGACGCTAGACACAGACAGATAGACAGAGAGCTTGACAGGCAGATAGACAGAGAGCTTGACAGACAGACAGAGAGCTTGACAGATAGACAGAGAGAGCTTGACAGATAGACAGAGAGCTTGACAGATAGACAGAGAGCTTGACAGACAGACAGATAGACAGAGAGCTTGACAGATAGACAGAGAGCTTGACAGATAGACAGAGCTTGACAGAGACAAATAGACAGAGAGCTTGACAGGCAGACAGATAGACAGAAACAGAGATGCTTATGTGTAAAAATGAAAACACAGGGCCGATGCTCATCAAATGTCACCCCTTATCTTATCTTATCACTGCACCCTCGCGTACGCTCATCAAATGTCACCACTTATCTTTTCTTATCACTGTCAGCAGTGGACTGACACTTGTCTAGCATCATGCTTCAAGGGAACTTATTATTATTACAGTGGACCCCCGAGTTTCGTAAAAACTTCATTCCAGAAGCCTGCTCAAGTGCCATTACCGAACGAATTTACGTCCTTAAGAAATAATGTCACATAGGTTAGTCTATTTCAGACCCCCAAAAATACACTTACAAAAGCACTTACAATATTATACTTACATAAAAGCAAGATTTCCGGGGTTTACGAAACTCGGGGGTCCACTGTATTATTATTCTCATTATTATTATTCTTATTGTTATTATTCTTATTCTTCTTCTTCTTTTTATTATTATATACTCTCACATATCCAAAACATTGCTGGGACCTATAAATACTTTGTATATATTCCTAGACAATAGTAAATGACCAAGGCAGGTGTAAATGTCCACCGGTCAGTGTGTGTGTGACAATTTGAGTACAATTTCAGTACCTAATATTAGTGTTAGAACAAAGATTGGTTATGAAATGACAAGAACTACTATAAATTGTAAACACTTCTGCAAGCGGCAGGACTCGATGTTGCCGTCAGGTAAGCATCCAGTGCCAACTTCTCGGCCTCATATCTCGGCAAGTACTGAACCTAAAATTTTATTTTTAGCCTTTAACACTTAGAAAAATGTGCTCTATATTTCTATATAAAAAAAATGATTTTTTTTTTCAAAATATTCGGAACACTGGGCGAGCAAACGTATATATACGTTTGGACCGTTTATGGGTTAAGAGTGTAGCAATTAAGCAATTAAGCGATAGAAAAAGGACGAAAAGAAATGAACTCCTGACAGCATACGCCACTGTGCCCAGCATCTCTTCTGCATCTCCAAGGTAAATGCTGTAGTACATAATTTATTTACATTATACACTATTATTATTATTATTATTATTATTGTTTTCCTTATGAAAGTACATAGTGATCTAATGGAGTTTGCCTTACAAACACCCCATTTTCTGTTATAATAAAAGCATGGGAAGATATGTAGTCAGGAGCAGGAATGGCCACTGTGCCGCAGCCTCCACTACCACTCCTCACATACGTAATGACATTTCATTCATTCTAGTGTATATATCATGTTTCTATGTTAATAATATTGTTTATTATGTCATATTAGATGAATTGTGATAGATAAATAAGCTATAGACTTGATATTAGGGAAATACTGAAGTATTTTGTATTGCCTGCAATTCCACTGGAATGCATTAAATTCCATTTCAATTATATTTTAAATGAGGAAAATTGACTCGACAAACAAGCAAATCGAGATGCGAGCAAGGTCACAGAACGGATTAAATTCATAAGTAGAGGTTCCACTGTATTTGAGTGTAGTGTTTTGTGTATGTAGTAGGCACAATAATAAGTGTGGATGTTTTGTATATTAAGTAAGTTAAGATTCTTGAAAAGCGGAGGAGTATGCTGTCTATTACAGGAGTTTGTAATCAATCGCACTGCAGCTTTTTGTTGGGTTATTAAAGGTTTAAGGTGATTTGCTGTGGTTGAGCCCCATGCACAAATACCATAGGTGAGGTAAGGGTAGATGAGAGAGTGGTATAGAGCAAGCAGAGCTGATCAGGGTACAAATCCATTGAATCCTCTACCTTCCCATCAATACTCAAAATAGCGAGGGTCACCCCAATACATAAGGGAGGAGATCAAGCAGACCTGAATAACTACAGGCCGATATCTAACTTACCCCTTCTCTCCAAAATCTTTGAAAAATTAATTCATAGACAAATATATTCCTACCTCACCTCCAACAACGTACTCAACCACTGTCAATTTGGATTCAGGCCTAATAAAAATACAAATGATGCCATTATACACATGTTAGAAATAATTTACACCGCCCTTGAGAAAAAAGAAATCCCAGTGGGAATCTTCATTGATTTACGTAAAGCTTTCGATACAGTTGACCATGATCTGTTACACTTAAAATTATCACACTATGGTATAAGAGGACACTCCCTAAACTACCTAAAATCATACCTTAGCAACAGAAACCAATATGTGTACACAAATGGAGCTAGCTCCACCGCAAACTATTACCGTAGGTGTCCCACAGGGAAGTGTTCTTGGCCCACTACTCTTTCTCATATACATTAACGACCTACCAAATGCATCTCAACTACTCAAACCCATACTTTTTGCAGATGACACTACATACGTTATCTCTCACCCAAGCCCAGACACACTAGCCAACACTACAAATACTGAATTGCAGAAAATATCTACCTGGATGATGACCAACAAACTTACTCTCAATATTGATAAAACCTATTTTATCCAGTTTGGGAACAGAGCTACAAACGCACCACTTAACATAATGATAAACGGGTCCCCTATCGCAAAACTCACAGAGGGAAAATTCTTGGGAATACATCTTGACAGTGGCCTCAAATTTCAGACACATATACAACAAATCTCCAAGAAAGTCTCAAAGACCGTGGGAATACTATCCAAGATACGGTACTATGTTCCACAACCAGCTCTCCTTACCCTATATCACTCACTCATTTACTCCTACCTCACCTATGGAATCTGCGCATGGGGCTCTA
Source organism: Cherax destructor (assembly GCA_009830355.1). Classification (NCBI taxonomy): domain Eukaryota; kingdom Metazoa; phylum Arthropoda; class Malacostraca; order Decapoda; family Parastacidae; genus Cherax; species Cherax destructor. The sequence goes on along the minus strand of WNWK01000110.1, from coordinate 736,460 downwards.
CATCAATAACTCATCTCAGACCACTAATAACACAACAAAAGGCAGCAGTTAGAATGATAACAAATTCTCACTCCAGGCAACATACTCCACCAATATTCAAAAACCTAAACTTACTCACCATACAAGACATCCATACTTTTTACTGTGCCTATTACATACATAGAATACTCTATGCAGATATTAACCCACCACTCAAACTTCTCCTTACTAATTTTAACAGGACACATGACCATAACACTAGACACAGATCACTCCTCGATGTTCCCCGTGTCCACCTAACACTATGTAAAACTCAATGCACATAAAAGGCACGAAAATTTGGAATTCATTACCTGTCATTGCCAAAGAAACCCTACCTGTAACCCAATTCAAAACGATGCTAAAAACCACCTTCTCACCCAAAGCTAATTGCTCCTTATCAACCATTCCCAGCAAAGTAGAATATTCACTTAACGTAAAACCTGACTATTCAAGTCAATGTAATGTATGAATGAACGAATGAATGAATGTAAAACCTGTTATGAATAATACTTACCTAGCTAATTATTCCCACAACACTTACATTATAATGACCACGTAAACTAACTGCAATGCAATTAATTGTTTTAAATTGTTATCTCACTCAATTAGTTGCATTGCTGCAATAAATTGCTGCAATTAATTGATATGTTCAACTTATATTCAAACTTTATAACTTAGATATGCAACTTTACTTATTTTATAAATTATCAACCATAACTTTTTGTTGCTGCAATAAATTGCTACAATTAATTGATATGTTCAACTTATATTCAAACTTTATAACTTAGATATGCATCTTTACTTATTTTATAAATTATCAACCATAACTTTTTATCATTTTATTATTATTATTGCTTTAATTTGTTTAATCTGATTTAATTAATTTTATAATGAAGACAAAAGTACAAAACTATGTTCAAATTTCATATGTTCAAATTTCATAGCTTAAATACTCACCTTTACTCATTGTATACTATCTACAAAAATTCTTACAATCTAGTTTTAAGTTAATTTTAAGTCTGCCCAAAATGCCCTGCATACTAGGGGCTTTGGCATGTACACCTCATGTAATCTCAACAACCAAATGTAATTCTTTGTATCATGTCCAAATAAAATTATTATTATTATTATTATTATTATTATAGTACCGTATCTTTGAGAGGATGCCTACTGTTTTGGAGACTTTCTTGGATATTTGCTGTATGTGAGCTTGGAATTTGAGATTGCAGTCAAGGTGGAGACCTAGAAATTTGCCCTCTGTATGTCTAGAAATGGGTGAACCATTTATCAGTATGTTTAGCTGTACTCACCTAATTGTGGTTGCAGGGGTCAAGACTCAGCTCCTGGCCCCGCCCTTCGCTGTCTGCTACTGGGTCTCTGCCTCCCTGCTCCATGAGCTTTATCATACCTTGTACATTTGAAGCTCTGTTTCCAAATAGCATAAAGTAGGTTTTGTCTATATTGAGAGTAATAAATATTAAGTTATAATTTTGTGAAATTTCTTTAAATAATTCCACTGGTAAATTATAAATAAAAATAATATAATACTCCATGGGGAAGTGGAACAGAATTCTTCCTCCGTAAGCCATGCATGTCGTAAGAGGCGACTAAAATGCCGGGAGCAAGGGGTTAGTAACCCCTTCTCCTGTATATATTACTAAATGTAAAAGGAGAAACTTTCGTTTTTCTTTTGGGACACCCCGCTCGGTGGAAACGCCGACGTGTTGAAAAAAGAATAATAATAATATAATACACCATGGGAAGTGGAACAGAATTCTTCCTCCGTAAGCCATGCGTGTCATACAAGGCGACTAAAATGCCGGGAGCAAGGGGCTAGTAACCCTTCTCCTGTATATATTACTAAATGTAAAAGGAGAAACTTTGGTTTTCCTTGGGCCACCCCGCTTCGGTGGGAAACGCGACGTGTTGAAAGAAAGAAAGAATAATATAATAATATCTTTATTTGCTACAAGTACATGAACAAGGTATACAAGCCTAGCTGACATCAATGACATACAGTGGTACCCGAGTTTCAAACAGCTCCCAACTCGAACAATTATGTAAGTGTATTATTGTAAGTGCTTTTGTAAGTGTATTTTGGGGGTCTGAAACGGACTAATATAATTTACATTATTCCTTATGGGAACAAATTGTTCAGTAATGGCACTTGAACAGCCTTCTGAACGAATTATGGCTGAAACTTGGGGGGTCCACTGTACTTATTTAGCACTCACCTCCACCCTTACTAACTCTACCTCTGTTATACTTACCACCCTTGCTAGTTTCATATTCACAGTTCGTACATCCTGCTCTGCAGCGCTGTAATAATAATACCTTGGTAGTAGGTTGGCTGACAGCAACCACCCAGGGGGGTACTACTGTCCTGCCAAGCAAGTGTAAAACAGAAACCTGTAATTGTTTTACATGATGGTAGGATTGCTGGTGTCTTTTTCTGTCTCATAAACATGTAAGATTTCAGGTACATCTTGCTACTTCTATTTACATTTAGGTTACACTACACATGCATGTACAAGCATATATATACATACCCCTCGGGTTTTCTTCTATTTTCTTACTAGTTCTTGCTCTTCTTTAATTCCTCTTATCTCCATGGGGAAGTGGAACAGAATTCTTCCTCCGTAAGCCATGCATGTCATAAGAGGCAACTAAATGCTGAGAGAAAGGGACTAGTAACCCTTCTCCTGTTTACATTACTAAAGTTAAAAGACACTTTCGCATTTCCTTTTAGGTCACCCTGCCTTGGTGGGATACAGCCAGTTCGTTGAAAAAAAGAAAATAATAATAATAATAATCACTTGTTTTACCACTGTATACTATATTGATCCTTATTCAAGTGTGCCACTTGAGTCTTATTCATCAACACTGAACATAACATTAACTTCAATTCTTAATTCTGATAGAAAGTTGATAATTCAACATTGAATGAACTCGTTAATATATTATTCAAATTTCCAATATACAGTGGGCCCTTGAAAATCGTCCATAATCCGTTCCTGAGAGTCCGCCTATTTTCAAAATGGACGACTTTCAAAACCATTTTCCCCATAAGAAATAATGTAAATCAAATTAATCCGTTCCAGACACCCAAAAGTATGTAAAAAAAAATTTTTTTTACATGAAATGTACATTTATCTACACAGAAAACAATGAGATATAGTGTATAAAACAGTAATAAATTGACACTTACCTTTATTGAAGAGTTGTTGATGTGTGGAAGAAGGAAGGAGGGGAGAGGAAGGAGGTATTGCTAGTGTATGGAAGGGAAATCCCTTTCCATTAACACTTCAGGTACCAAGTCCTTGTCTTCCTGCTACACTCCCTGCATCCCTGCTACACTCCCTGCATCCCTCCTACACTCCCTGCATCCCTCCTACACTCCCTGCATCGCTGCTACACTCCTGCATCCCTGCTACACTCCCTGCATTCCTGCTACAATCCCTGCATCCCTGCTACAATCCTTCATCCCTGCTACACTCCCTGCATCCCTGCTACACTCCCTGCATCCCTGCTACACTCCCTGCATCCCGCTACACTTCCTGCATCCCTGCTACACTCCCTGCATCCCTGCTACACTCCCTGCATCCCTCCTACACTCCCTGCATCCCTCCTACACTCCCTGCATCCCTCCTACACTCCCTGCATCGCTGCTACACTCCCTGCATCCCTGCTACACTCCCTGCATTCCTGCTACAATCCCTGCATCCCTGCTACAATCCCTTCATCCCTGCTACACTCCCTGCATCCCTGCTACACTCCCTGCATCCCTGCCTCCCTGCATCCCTGCTCACTCCCTGACCCTACACTCCCTGCATCCCTGCTACACTCTCCTGCATCCCTGCTACACTCCCTGCATCCCTGCACACTCCCTGCATCCCTGCTACACTCCCTGCATCCCACTCCCTGCATCCCTGCTAGACTCCCTGCATCCCTGCTAGACTCCCTGCATCCCTGCTACACTCCCTGCATCCCTGCTAGACTCCCTGCATCCCTGCTACACTCCCTGCATCCCTGCTACATCCCTGCATCCCTGCTACACTCCCTGCATCCCTGCCCCCCTGCATCCCTGCTAGACTCCCTGCATCCCTGCTAGACTCCCTGCATCCCTGCTAGACTCCCTGCATCCCTGCTACACTCCCTGCATCCCTGCTACACTCCCTGCATCCCTCTACACTCCCTCATCCCTGCTACACTCCCTGCATCCCTGACACTCCCTGCATCCCGCTCACTCCCTGCATCCCTGCTACACTCCCTGCATCCCTGCTACACTCCCTGCATCCCTGCTACACTCCCTGCATCCCTGCTACACTCCCTGCATCCCTGCTACACTCCCTGCATCCCTGCACACTCCCTGCATCCCTGCTACACTCCCTGCATCCCTGCTTTCACTCCCTGCATCCCTGCTACACTCCCTGCATCCCTGCTACACTCCCTGCATCCCTGCTACACTCCCTGCATCCCTGCTACACTCCCTGCATCCCTGCTACACTCCCTGCATCCCTGCTACACTCCCTGCATCCCTGCTACACTCCCTGCATCTGCTACACTCCCTGCATACCTGCTACACTCCCTGCATCCCTGCTACACCCCTGCATCCCTGCTACACTCCCTGCATCCCTGCTACATCCCTGCATCCCTGTACAATCCCTGCATCCCTGCTACAATCCCGCATCCGCTACAATCCCTGCATCCCTGCTACAATCCCTGCATCCCTGCTACACTCCCTGCATCCCTGCTACACTTTTACCACAGTGCTGGCACTAGGAGCTTTTTTGGGCCCTTGGTGGCTTATTTAGCAGTTGCAAGCACTAAAAAAAATGGAATAATGACAAAATGTATGGTATGAATGCGTGGGTGGTGGTCACTCACTGGTAAACAATGGCACACTGACGCTCAATGTGGTGTTTATGTGCCCAGGCGGCTGGGAGGCCACGCGGACCCTTTGCAGACGACTGCCTATTTTTAACCAACGGACAATTCAAGCCAAAATTTTGCCGAAAAAAAGTGGTCTATTTTCAAACGCCATTCAAGGGAGCCATTTTCGAGGGGCCACTGTAATTTTAATTTGTATTTAATATTAAAATCATATCATATACCTACTGGAATATTATAAAAAAAACTTCATTTAAAACAAGATAATTTACCTCATTCAAATGATCAATCAAATCTAATGATTCTTCCAGCTTGAATTTTGGTAGAGTAACTTCCACTTCATCTTTTGTAGATTTTTATCAATTTTACTAAAATCTACATTGAGAGATTAGCCTCAACCTCTGCTAGTCCATCACGTTGTCAGGCAACACAAATACCATGCTCAGCCTTGACCCCTGCAAAGATACAATGAGAATTATACACCCTGAACTTGATTACAAGTGAATTAATGAGTTCAGATTAAAATAATATGTAGACTAATGCCAAAATGTTAAATTTTGTGATTCATCTGACTAAAGAAACTAACTCTT
>WNWK01000110.1:699953-730859 GCA_009830355.1 Cherax destructor | reverse complement strand
AATGCACATAAAGGCACGAAAATTTGGAATTCATTACCTGTCATTGCCAAAGAAACCCTACCTGTAACCCAATTCAAAACGATGCTAAAACCACCTTCTCACCCAAAGCTAATTGCTCCTTATCAACCATTCCCAGCAAAGTAGAATATTCACTTAACGTAAAACCTGACTATTCAAGTCAATGTAATGTATGAATGAACGAATGAATGAATGTAAAACCTGTTATGAATAATACTTACCTAGCTAATTATTCCACAACACTTACATTATAATGACCACGTAAACTAACTGCAATGCAATTAATTGTTTTAACTTGTTATCTCACTCAATTAGTTGCATTGCTGCAATAAATTGCTGCAATTAATTGATATGTTCAACTTATATTCAAACTTTATAACTTAGATATGCAACTTTACTTATTTTATAAATTATCAACCATAACTTTTTGTTGCTGCAATAAATTGCTACAATTAATTGATATGTTCAACTTATATTCAAACTTTATAACTTAGATATGCATCTTTACTTATTTTATAAATTATCAACCATAACTTTTTATCATTTTATTATTATTATTGCTTTAATTTGTTTAATCTGATTTAATTAATTTTATAATGAAGACAAAAGTACAAAACTATGTTCAAATTTCATATGTTCAAATTTCATAGCTTAAATACTCACCTTTACTCATTGTATACTATCTACAAAAATTCTTACAATCTAGTTTTAAGTTAATTTTAAGTCTGCCCAAAATGCCCTGCATACTAGGGGCTTTTGGCATGTACACCTCATGTAATCTCAACAACCAAATGTAATTCTTTGTATCATGTCCAAATAAAAATTATTATTATTATTATTATTATTATTATAGTACCGTATCTTTGAGAGGATGCCTACTGTTTTGGAGACTTTCTTGGATATTTGCTGTATGTGAGCTTGGAATTTGAGATTGCAGTCAAGGTGGAGACCTAGAAATTTGCCCTCTGTATGTCTAGAAATGGGTGAACCATTTATCAGTATGTTTAGCTGTACTCACCTAATTGTGGTTGCAGGGGTCAAGACTCAGCTCCTGGCCCCGCCTCTTCGCTGTCTGCTACTGGGTCTCTGCTCTCCCTGCTCCATGAGCTTTATCATACCTTGTACATTTGAAGCTCTGTTTCCAAATAGCATAAAGTAGGTTTTGTCTATATTGAGAGTAATAAATATTAAGTTATAATTTTGTGAAATTTCTTTAAATAATTCCACTGGTAAATTATAAATAAAAATAATATAATACTCCATGGGGAAGTGGAACAGAATTCTTCCTCCGTAAGCCATGCATGTCGTAAGAGGCGACTAAAATGCCGGGAGCAAGGGGTTAGTAACCCCTTCTCCTGTATATATTACTAAATGTAAAAGGAGAAACTTTCGTTTTTCTTTTTGGGACACCCCGCTTCGGTGGGAAACGGCCGACGTGTTGAAAAAAAGAATAATAATAATATAATACACCATGGGGAAGTGGAACAGAATTCTTCCTCCGTAAGCCATGCGTGTCATACAAGGCGACTAAAATGCCGGGAGCAAGGGGCTAGTAACCCCTTCTCCTGTATATATTACTAAATGTAAAAGGAGAAACTTTCGGTTTTCCTTTTGGGCCACCCCGCTTCGGTGGGAAACGGCCGACGTGTTGAAAGAAAGAAAGAATAATATAATAATATCTTTATTTGCTACAAGTACATGAACAAGGTATACAAGCCTAGCTGACATCAATGACATACAGTGGTACCCCGAGTTTCAAACAGCTCCCAACTCGAACAATTATGTAAGTGTATTATTGTAAGTGCTTTTGTAAGTGTATTTTTGGGGGTCTGAAACGGACTAATATAATTTACATTATTCCTTATGGGAACAAATTCGTTCAGTAATGGCACTTGAACAGCCTTCTGGAACGAATTATGGCTGAAACTTGGGGGGTCCACTGTACTTATTTAGCACTCACCTCCACCCTTACTAACTCTACCTCTGTTATACTTACCACCCTTGCTAGTTTCATATTACACAGTTCGTACATCCTGCTCTGCAGCGCTGTAATAATAATAATACCTTGGTAGTAGGTTGGCTGACAGCAACCACCCAGGGAGGTACTACTGTCCTGCCAAGCAAGTGTAAAACAGAAACCTGTAATTGTTTTACATGATGGTAGGATTGCTGGTGTCTTTTTCTGTCTCATAAACATGTAAGATTTCAGGTACATCTTGCTACTTCTATTTACATTTAGGTTACACTACACATGCATGTACAAGCATATATATACATACCCCTCTGGGTTTTCTTCTATTTTCTTACTAGTTCTTGCTCTTCTTTAATTCCTCTTATCTCCATGGGGAAGTGGAACAGAATTCTTCCTCCGTAAGCCATGCATGTCATAAGAGGCAACTAAAATGCTGAGAGAAAGGGACTAGTAACCCCTTCTCCTGTTTACATTACTAAAGTTAAAAAGACACTTTCGCATTTCCTTTTAGGTCACCCTGCCTTGGTGGGATACAGCCAGTTCGTTGAAAAAAAAGAAAATAATAATAATAATAATCACTTGTTTTACCACTGTATACTATATTGATCCTTATTCAAGTGTGCCACTTGAGTCTTATTCATCAACACTGAACATAACATTAACTTCAATTCTTAATTCTGATAGAAAGTTGATAATTCAACATTGAATGAACTCGTTAATATATTATTCAAATTTCCAATATACAGTGGGCCCTTGAAAATCGTCCATAATCCGTTCCTGAGAGTCCGCCTATTTTCAAAATGGACGACTTTCAAAACCATTTTCCCCATAAGAAATAATGTAAATCAAATTAATCCGTTCCAGACACCCAAAAGTATGTAAAAAAAAATTTTTTTTACATGAAATGTACATTTATCTACACAGAAAACAATGAGATATAGTGTATAAAACAGTAATAAATTGACACTTACCTTTATTGAAGAGTTGTTGATGTGTGGAAGAAGGAAGGAGGGGAGAGGAAGGAGGTATTGCTAGTGTATGGAAGGGAAATCCCTTTCCATTAACACTTCAGGTACCAAGTCCTTGTCTCCTGCTACACCTGCATCCTGCTACACTCCCTGCATCCCTCCTACACTCCCTGCATCTACCTCGCTACACCCCTGCATCCCTACCTCGCATCCTGCTACAATCCCTGCATCCTGCTACATCCCTGCATCCCTGCTACACTCCTGCATCCTGCTACACTCCTGCATCCTGCTACACTCCTGCATCCCTGCTACACTCCTGCATCCTGCTACACTCCTGCATCGCATCCCTGCATCCACTCCCTCCTGCATCCTCTCACTCTGCATCCTCCTACACTCCCTGCATCCTGCTACACTCCCTGCATCCCTGCTACACTCCCTGCATCCTGCTACACTCCCTGCATCCCTGCTACACTCCCTGCATCCTGCTACACTCCCTGCATCCCTGCTACACTCCCTGCATCCCTGCTACACTCCCTGCATCCCTGCTACACTCCCTGCATTCCTGCTACAATCCCTGCATCCCTGCTACAATCCCTTCATCCCTGCTACACTCCCTGCATCCCTGCTACACTCCCTGCATCCCTGCTACACTCCCTGCATCCCTGCTACCTGCACTCCCTGCATCCCTGCTCGACTCCCTGCATCCCTGCTAGACTCCCTGCATCCCTGCTAGACTCCCTGCATCCCTGCTAACTCCCTGCATCCCTGCTAGACTCCCTGCATCCCTGCTACACTCCCTGCATCCCTGCTACACTCCCTGCATCCCTGCTACACTCCCTGCATCCCTGCTACACTCCCTGCATCCCCGCTACACTCCCTGCATCCCTGCTAGACTCCCTGCATCCCTGCTAGACTCCCTGCATCCCTGCTACACTCCCTGCATCCCTGCTAGACTCCCTGCATCCCTGCTACACTCCCTGCATCCCTGCTACACTCCCTGCATCCCTGCTACACTCCCTGCATCCCTGCTACACTCCCTGCATCCCTGCTACACTCCCTGCATCCCTGCTACACTCCCTGCATCCCTGCTACACTCCCTGCATCCCTGCTACACTCCCTGCATCCCTGCTACACTCCCTGCATCCCTGCTACACTCCCTGCATCCCTGCTACACTCCCTGCATCCCTGCTACACTCCCTGCATCCCTGCTACACTCCCTGCATCCCTGCTACACTCCCTGCATCCCTGCTACACTCCCTGCATCCCTGCTACACTCCCTGCATCCCTGCTGACACTCCCTGCATCCCTGCTACACTCCCTGCATCCCTGCTACACTCCCTGCATCCCTGCTACACTCCCTGCATACCCTGCTACACTCCCTGCATACCTGCTACACTCCCTGCATCCCTGCTACACTCCCTGCATCCCTGCTACACTCCCTGCATCCCTGCTACAATCCCTGCATCCCTGCTACAATCCCTGCATCCCTGCTACAATCCCTGCATCCCTGCTACAATCCCTGCATCCCTGCTACACTCCCTGCATCCCTGCTACACTCTTTACCACAGTGCTGGCACTAGGAGCTTTCTTTGGGCCCTTGGTGGCTTATTTAGCAGTTGCAAGCACTAAAAACAATGGAATAATGACAAAATGTATGGTATGAATGCGTGGGTGGTGGTCACTCACTGGTAAACAATGGCACACTGACGCTCAATGTGGTGTTTATGTGCCCAGGCGGCTGGGAGGCCACGCGGACGCGTTTCAGACGACTGCCTATTTTTAAGCCAACGGACGAATATCAAGCCAATATTTTGCCGAAAAAAAGTGGTCTATTTTCAAATTCGCCTATATTCAAGGGAGCCTATTTTCGAGGGTCCACTGTAATTTTAATTTGTATTTAATATTAAAATCATATCATATACCTACTGGAATATTATAAACAAACTTCTCTAGTTTAAAACAAGATAATTTACCTCATTCAAATGATCAATCAAATCTAATGATTCTTCCAGCTTGAATTTTGGTAGAGTAACTTCCACTTCATCTTTTTGTAGATTTTTATCAATTTTACTAAAATCTACATTGGAGAGATTAGCCTCAACCTCTGCTAGTCCATCACGTTTGTCAGGCAACACAAATACCATGCTCAGCCTTGACCCCTGCAAAGATACAATGAGAATTATACACCCGTGAACTTGATTACAAGTGAATTAATGAGTTCAGATTAAAATAATATGTAGACTAATGCCAAATGTTAAATTATTGTGATTCATCTGACTAAAGAAACTAACTCTTAACATAAGCTGTGAAGAAACAACCTACAAAAATGTAGGATGAGTTTAGTGCAAGTTTGTTTACAATAGCAAAAAAAAAACAATTTTTTCTTCCTCTCCCATTCAATTGTCAAAGTAAAGATGTAAAGACTAGAAAGAAACTAGCCAAAAGGATACCTGAAATTTTTTCAATGGTTGAACAACAGAATAGGATACAAGAAGAGACAGTAAATGTTACAACCACTAAAATTTAAAGAAAATTATATGATAGATTCAACACTGAAGATGGGACATTTGATGCATAGATTTGTAACTGTAGCTATAAATAGGTAATCACAATTAATTTGTTTTAACACGCCGGTCATCTCCCGCCGAAGCAGGGTGACCCAAAAAAAGAAAAACACTTTCACCATAATTCACACATAATCACTGTCTTTGCAGAGGTGCCCAGATATAACAGTTTAGATGTCACTCCAAACAGCCAATATCCCAAACCCCTCCTTTAAAGTGCAGGCATTGTAATTTCCACCTCCAGGACTCAAGTCCGGCTAACCGGTTTACTTGAATCCCTTCACAAAATATTACCTTGCTCACACTCCAACAGCTCGTCAGGTCCCAAAAACCATTCATCTCCATTCACTCCTATCTTGCATGCTTACACATGCCTGCTGCATGTCCAGGCCCCTTGCACACAAAACCTCTTTCACCCCCTTCCTCCATCCTTTCCTAGGACGACCCCTACCCCTCCTCCCCTCCACTACAGATTTATACACCCTCCAAGTCATTTTATTGTGCTTCATCCTCTCTAAATCACCAGACCACCTCAATAACCCCTTTTCAGCCATCTGAATAATTTTTTTCTTTTCAACAAGTTGGCCGTCTCCCACCAAGGCAGGGTGACCCAAAATGAATGAAAATCCCCAAAAAGAAAATACTTTCATCATCATTCAACACACTCATACATAATCACTGTCTTTGAAGAGGCGCTCAGATACGACAGCTGAGAATAAGTCCCTCCCAGCTGTCACTATCCCAGACTATCCCTTTAGTAATTCCACCCCTGACCTAATCCTATATCTTGACTCACAAAATCGTAATGACACGATTGCAAACAAACCATACCACAGAAGGGGTTCTAACCCGCGGTCAGTGTCTCAAAACTCCAGACCATCGCGTAAGCCACTGGGCCAGCTAGCTTCAATAAGATTCATCCAACTAGGTATATTTCTACACCATAGGAAGGTTAGCATAATTGGATGAATCTTATTGAAGCTAGCTGGCCCAGTGGCTTACACGACGGTCTGGAGTTTTGAAACTCTCTGACCACGGGTTCAAACCCCACCCGTGGTATGGTTTCTAATCCCATTTATTTCTCCCCACTGAAACTCTCCTACCCCCTTCAGCTTTGTTTCACTTAAGGCCAGGACATCCAGCTTCTTCTCATTCATAACATCCACAATCATCTCTTTCTTATCATTCGCACAACAACCATACACCTTCAAACATCCCACTTTGACGGTTTTCTTCTTTTTCTTTTTAGTAAGTTATACGGGAAAAGGGGTTACTAGCCCATTGTTCCCGGCATTTTAGTTGACTCTTACAACACACATGGCTTACGAAGGAAAGATTCTTATTCCGCTTCCCCATGGATATGAAAGGAAAAGTAATAAGAACAAGAACTATTAAGATAAAATCTAAGAAAAAACTCAGATGAGTGTGTATACATAAACGTGTACATGTATGTGTAGTGTGACCTAAGTGTAAGTAGAAGTAGCAAGACGTACCTGAAATCTTGCATGTTTATGAGACAAAATAAAAGACACCAGCAATCCTACCATCATGTAAAACAAATACAGACTTCCTTTTTACACTCACTTGGTAGGACAGTAGTACCTCCCTGAATGGTTGCTGTCTACCAACCTACTACCTATTTATCTCACTCCAAATTTTTTCTCATTCTCAGCAATTAATATAGAATCTTATTTTTGGAATTGGTTTAGCACTTTTCATACATATGCATGTATGTATTGCTGTGACTACTGCACTAAATAGATATGAATTAGAGAAATTTGCTAGTTAGTGGTCCATTGCTCGCCAAGTGTTTCATCACCTTTCCATAAAGACTTTTTTCAGTCACTACAGTGCCTGTTGGCAAAACAAGCCTGAAAATGACTGAATAGACCAAAACATGGAAAGACAACAGATGAGACAGCATAAATACAAAACAGTGGGGAAACTAAGAAGGTTGCATATATGTATCAGAGTCAACACCAGTTCAAGCCAAAATGTTACAGTAATCAGCCATACTGGACAGAAAAAGAGTACTCACATCAGCAACTCTACAACGAAATAGAGCTGTACTTAACAGAAAAAAGAATATTGAGAACACAAAGACGACTGGAAGCATTGCTGAACTTACTAACAATTTCACCAATATTAAATTTACTAACAAAATCATCAGTACAAATCAACACAAATAGATTAACCTTTGTCTTTGCAAATACAAAAGGCATAAAAACTAAGACGAAATATAAAATTCCATACATAACTCAGATCCACACAAAAACAAATGGTAAATTTGCAACCTTCACAAAAATCTCACTACAATTCTACGTATCACAATTCCAGTGATGCACTGGACTGCAACATCCCCACACATCCTTCAGAGCAAAGAGCTTTTATACAGCAATACCTGGTTATGTTTGAAGATTATTTATTCTGCCACTGCTTGCCATCATAACAATTACTAACCTTATAGTCCATAGCAAGAATTGTTGCCTTCAGGTTTTCATTGTGCAGCATGCAAAAGTCTTCCTTAATGTGCATCATTGGCACCGTGACGTTCTCACTCGCTGTTATCCAAAACTTTCCATCATGGGTAGCAGATTCCCTGAACTGATTCTCCCAGAGCCCCTTAAAGTACACTGCATTTACCAAGACCATCCTTGTCAAATTATTAAGGACTCCTGAAATGTAAGAAAAAAATAATAGCGGTAATAAATCTCTCAAAAGTTTAGTGCTCCATATATAACACACACACACAAAAAAAACTCATAGCATTTTTAATGATATCTTAGCAGCGTTAAAATGCCAGAAAAATTTTAATAAAATCTTACAATTGTTCTACCACAATCGATTTACTCGTCTTTTTTTTCCTAAATTCAGCTGTTATATAACAGACTAAGTAAATTTATACACATTATATGACAGATTAACAGAGATCAAACAAAAAACAGTGGGATGGGTGAAAAGCATATTCCTAGATTAATATTTTTTGTGGTGACCCAAAGAGCACTGCTTGATAAATAACTGAAGGAAGCTCACATAAAATTAAAGGAACAGTATGTAGAGAATAAAAAAAAAACAGCAGTAATCAAAAGATTGAAGAGGAACATAACAGGTCCAGTGACTAGAGTCCTACACTCTGTTAAGAAATTTGCAGTAGAAATTAACTATAGTTACAGAAATAGTATCGACTTCAGAAACATTAGTAATGGGTTGGTTACACAACAAATTCAGTTGCATACCATAAGCATTACAATGAAGCACATTTACAGTATTATTTTACATAGAAACAATGGAATAAGGAACTAGCAACTGTGCACTGCTAATTAAACAAGCTACAAAGGCTACGAGTTATTTACAGCAGGGAAAGTTAAAGTATTTATTAATAATTTCTGGTAATATGTCACTGAGTGAACTGTTTAAATACAGAATTTTTGAACATCTGTGAATATTTAAATAACTTGGTTACAGGGGATAACTCCAATACAGCCTTGTTTACAGATAATGCCAAAATGTATGAAGAGCATACAAAGTGTTGAGGATGAAAGGAGGCTCCAAGAAAATTTAGATTTCAGGAATGGTTGAATGAAAGTTTTCTGCAATTTAAACTGGGTAAAAGCAATGTTAGAAAGTTGGGAAATGGGGAAAGAAGGTCCAAAACAGAGTGCCACATAACTAAACAAAGCTTGTAGTATGCAGCCACTACCAGTACACTTGTATTGCTGAGTGCTATTTGAATTTTAGGAAAACAAAGGGCTCATGCATATTGCATTACAGTACTATATATCTTTTTCTTTCAACGCACTGGCCATATCCCACCAAAAAGAAAAACAAAAGTTTCTCTTTTTAACTTTAGTAATGTTTTATTTATTTTTTTATTAGCACATCGGCCAATTCCCACCAAGGCAGGGTGGCCCGAAAAAGAAAAACTTTCATCATCATTCACTCCACTGTCTTGCCAGAGGGGTGCTTTACACTACAATTATAAAACTTCAACATTAACACCCCTCCTTCAGAGTGCAGACACTGTACTTCCCATCTCCAGGACTCAAGTCCGGCCCGCCAGTTTCCATGAATTCCTTCATAAATGTTACTTTGCTCACACTCCAACAGCACGTCAAGTATTAACCCTTTCGGGGTCCAAGGCCATTTTTGGAAGGGGTTCTTAAAAAAAAAAAAAATCCTATTTTTTCTTATGAAATGGTAGAGAATCTTTTTCTGAAGGTAATAAAACAAAAAGTACGAAATTTGATTGAAAATTGACAAAATTATGCTCTCGCGAATTTTGATGTGTCAGCTATATTTACACATCGGCAATTTTGCCGACTTTGACTCCCATTTTAGGCCAATTACATTATTTCAGTCGACCAAATTCTTAAGCTATATTTCACTAGTATTACTTCTATTCTATCGATTGAGCACAAGAAATCGCCCAGTCAACTGTTTCAACTACAAAATAAAGTGATTGGAAATTGGTAATTTAGCCAATTTAACTCAAAGTTCAAAATATTCCAATTTTAAAATAGGGTGCAGAATAAACAATGCAGGCATTCCTGGCACTAAACTAACATTTCCTCTGTTCATTAGTTACGTTTTCAGTCTTTACAAATGAATTCCATTTTGATTTTTTATTCACATAATGAATTTTTATTCAAACAAAAAAAATGGAAGATTTACTGTTATGCAATATTGTAATAATTGTATAAATAATATCACCACATTTGTGAATATATATTAGACCCACCAAATGGCACGTATTAGACGTGTGAGGTCATTTGTTTACTCTTGAACATCGACAAAAATTTAACATTTCCACTACTTTGAGCTCAGTTTCAAGCCATTTCCAGTACTAAAACCAATCAAAATCATCTCTATATCTGTAATATGTCTTCCATTCTATCAAATGAGACCAAGAAATCGCAAATACAACTACAAAAAGTATACTAAAAAACACTACAAAGTTTTAATCAAAAATTACGTTTTCAGTTTTTTTTCTCTCATTATGCACTGTGTGCTACAGGATTTGTTTTATGTGGTGCACACTTACCACATAGATGTATTCTCTCATATCTAGGCCCAAATTTACCACTCACAGCTTATCTGAGTGAGCTGAGCTCATGACGTAGAACTACGGTTTGGACCCTGAACTCAAAGCCGTAGAACTTCGGCACGGACCCTGAAAGGGTTAAAAACCATTTGTCTCCATTCACTCCTATCAAATACGCTCACGCATGCTTGCTGAAAATCCAAGCCCCTTGCACACAAAACCTCTTTTACCCCCTCCCTCCAACCTTTCCTAGGCCGACCCCTACCCCGCCTTCCCTCCACTACAGATTTATACACTCTCGAAGTCATTCTGTTTCGTTCCATTCTCTCTACATGTCCGAACCATCTCAACAACCCCTCCTCAGCCCTCTTGATAATAGTTTTGGTAATCCCGCACCTCCTCCTAATTTCCAAACTCCGAATTCTCTGCATTATATTCACACCACACATTGACCTCAGACATGACATCTCCACTGCCTCCAGCCTTCTCCTTGTTGAAACATTCATCACCCATGGTTCACACCCATATAAGAGTGTTGGTATAACTATACTCTCATACATTCCCCTCTTTACTTCCATGGACAAAGTTCTTTGTCTCCACAGACTCCGAAGTGCACCACTCACCCTTTACCCCTCATCAATTCTATGATTCACCTCATCCTTCATAGACCCATCTGCTGATATGTCCACTCCAAAATATCTGAATACATTCACCTCCTCCATACTCTCTCCCTCCAATCTGATATCCAATCTTTTGTCACCTAATCTTTTTGTTATCCTCATCACCTTACTCTTTCCTATATTCACTTTCAATTTTCTTCTTTTACATACCCTACCAAATTCATCCACCAACCTCTGCAACTTCTCTTCAGAATTTCCCAAAAGCACAGTGTCATCAGCAAAAAGCAACTGTGACAGCTCCCACTTTGTATTTGATTCTTTGTCTTTTAACCCCACACCTCTTGCCAAGACCCTCGCATTCAGTTCTCTTACAACCCCATCTATAAATATATTGAACAACCACGGTGACATCACGCATCCTTGTCTAAGGCCTACTTTTACTGGGAAATAATCTCCCTCTCTCCTACACACTCTAACCTGAGCCTCACTATCCTCATAAAAGCTCTTCACTGCTTTCAGTAACCTACTTCCTATTCCATACACCTGCAACATCTGCCACATTGCCCCCCTATCCACCCTATCATACGCCTTTTCCAAATCCATAAATGCCACAAAAACCTCTTTACCCTTATCTAAATACTGTTCACCTATATGTTTCACTGTAAACACTTGGTCTACACACACCCTACCTTTCCTAAAGCCCCCTTGTTCATCTGCTATCCTGCTTTCTGTCTTACTCTTAATTCTTTCAATAATAACTCTACCATACACTTTACCTGGTATACTCAACAGACTTATTCCCCTATAATTTTTGCACTCTCTTTTGTCCCCTTTGCCTTTATACAAAGGAACAATACATGCTCTCTGCCAGTCCCTAGGTACCTTACCCTCTTCCATACATTTATTAAATAATAGCACCAACCACTCCAAAACTATATCCCCGCCTGCTTTTAACATTTCTATCTTTATCCCATCAATCCCAGCTGCCTTACCACCTTTCATTCTACCCACTGCCTCACGAACTTTCCCCACACTCACAACTGGCTCTTCCACACTCCTACAATATGTTATTCCTCCTTGCCCTATACACGAAATCACAGCTTCCCTGTCTTCATCAACATTTAACAACTCAAAATATTCCCTCCATCTTCCCGATACCTCTAACTCTCCATTTAATAACTCTCCTCTCCTATTTTTAACTGTCAAATCCATTTGTCCCTAGGCTTCCTCAACTTATTAATCTCACTCCAAAACTTTTTCTTATTTTCAACAAAATTTCTTGATAACATCTCACCCACTCTCATTTGCTCTCTTTTTACATTGCTTCACCACTCTCTTAACCTCTCTTTTTCTCTCCATATACTCTTCCCTCCTTGCATCACTTATATGCTTACTTTTTCTCCCTTATTACTCTCTTTACATCATCATTCCACCAATTGCTCTTCTTCCCTCCCGCACCCACTTTCCTGTAACTACAAACTTCTGCTGAACACTAACACTACATTCTTTAACCTACCCCATACATCTTCAACCCCATTGCCTACACTCTCACTAGCCCATCTATCCTCCAATAGTTGTTTAATCTTACCCTAACTGCCTCCTCTTTTAGTTTATAAACCTTCACCTCTCTCTTACTTACTGCTTCTATTTTCCTTGTATCCCATCTACCTTTTACTCCCACTTTAGCTTCAACTAAACAGTGATCTGATATATCTGTGGCCCCTCTATAAACATGTACATCCTGAAGTCTACTCAACAGTCTTTTATCTACCAATACGTAGTCCAACAAACTACTGTCATTACGCCCTACATCATATCTTGTATACTTATTTATCCTCTTTTTCTTAAAATATGTATTACCTATAACTAAACCCCTTTCTATACAAAGTTCAATCAAAGGGCTCCCATTATCATTTACACTTGGCACCCCAAACTTACCTACCACACTCTCTCTACATGTTTCTCCTACTTTAGCATTTAGGTCCCCTACCACAATTACTCTCTCACTTGGTTCAAAAGTTCCTATACATTCGCTTAACATCTCCCAAAATCTCTCTCTCTCTCCTCTACACTCCTCTCTTCTCCAGGTGCATACACGCTTATTATGACCCACTTTTCGCATCCGACCCTTATTTTAATCCACATAATCCTTGAATTTACACATTTATATACCCTCTTCTCCTTTCATAACTGGTCCTTCAACATTATTGCTACCCATTCCTTAGCTCTAACTCTCTCAGATACTCCTGACTTAATCCCATTTATTTCTCCCCACTGAAACTCGCCTACCCCCTTCAGCTTTGTTTCACTTAGGGCCAGGACATCCAACTTCATTTCATTCATAACATCATCAATCATCTCTTTCTTATCATCTGCACTACATCCATGCACATTCAAACATCCCACTTTTATAAAAAATTTCTTCTTCTCTTTTTTAGTAATGTATACAGGAGAAAGGGTTAGTTGCCCCTTGCTCTCAGCATTTTAGTCACCTCTTATGCCACGAATGGCATATGGAGGAAGAATTCTGTTCCACTTCCCCATTGAGATAAGAGGAAATAAACAAGAATAAGAACTAGTAAGAAAATAGAAAAAAACCCAGAGGGGTGTGTATATATATGCTTGTACAGTGGACCCCCGGCTAACGAACAAAATTCATTCCAGAAGCCTGCTCAAGTGCCATTACCAAACGAATTTACTTCCTTAAGAAATAATGTCATGTAGGTTAGTCTATTTCAGACCCCCAAAAATACACTTCCACAAGCACTTACAATATTATACTTACATAATTGTACGATTTCCGGGGTGTTCGTTAGCCGGGGGTTCACTGTACATGCATGTGTAGTGTGACCTAAGTGTAAGTCGAAGTAGCAAGATGTACCTGAAATCTTGCATATCTATGAGACAGAAAAAATCCACCATCAATCCTACCATTACAGGTTTTCGTTTTACACTCACTTGGCAGGACGGTAGTACCTCCCTAGGTAGTTGCTGTCTACCAACCTACTACCTAGAAGTACAGTCATCCCTTGGTTTTCAATTTTAATCCGTTCCAGATGGATCAGCTAAAACCAAAATCGGTGAAAACCAAAACTATTTTCCCCATAAGAAATAATGGAAATTCAATTAATCCGTTCCAGAAACCCAGAAGTTTGGAAAATTTTTTTTTGGGGGGGCCTTAAAGATAGATTTACATGCACAATTGAATGAACTCTATGTGGCACTTACCTTTATTGAAGACTGATGTTGCTGGATGGAAGAGAGGGAGGAGGGAGAGGGAGAGACCCTATTTTGGAAGGGAATCCCCTCCATAAGTACTCTAGGTACCAAGTCCTCATCTGGGGTCACTTCCTGCATGCCTGCTACACTCCTCCTCAATCCTGCCTGCTACACTCCTCATCCTGCTACACTCCTGCATCCTGCTACCTCCTGCATCCTGCTACACTCCCTGCATACCTGCTACACTCCCTGCATACCTGCTACACTCCCTGCATACCTGCTACACTCCCTGCATACCTGCTACACTCCCTGCATACCTGCTACACTCCCTGCATACCTGCTACACTCCCTGCATACCTGCTACACTCCCTGCATACCTGCTACACTCCCTGCATACCTGCTACACTCCCTGCATACCTGCTACACTCCTGCATACCTGCTACACTCCCTGCATACCTGCTACACTCCCTGCATACCTGCTACACTCCCTGCATACCTGCTACACTCCCTGCATACCTGCTACACTCCCTGCATACCTGCTACACTCCCTGCATACCTGCTACACTCCCTGCATACCTGCTACACTCCTGCATACCTGCTACACTCCCTGCATACCTGCTACACTCCCTGCATACCTGCTACACTCCTGCATACCTGCTACACTCCCTGCATACCTGCTACACTCCCTGCATACCTGCTACACTCCCTGCATACCTGCTACACTCCCTGCATACTCACTCTGCTACCTGCACCTCCTGCATACCTGCTACACTCCCTGCATACCTGCTACACTCCCTGCATACCTGCTACACTCCCTGCATACCTGCTACACTCCCTGCATACCTGCTACACTCCCTGCATACCTGCTACACTCCCTGCATACCTGCTACACTCTTAAACTCCATCGTGTTTCTCACTTTCTTTACCAAAGGACTGGCACTAGGAGCTTTCTTTGGGGCCATGGTAGCTTATTTGGTAGTCACACACAATAATCAAGGGCCAAAAACAATGAATTGTTAATAAATGTTTTGTATGAACTCCTGGGATGATGTTCACTCAAGCATAAACAATGCTACACTGCGTGACAATGTGCGTGGGTGGCGGTCTAGCGGGCTTTGTATGTGCGGGGCACTGGTGGACAGGTTCCGTACCATCGGTGAAAACTGAGACAATCGGTGAAAACCGAGACAATTTTTCCACGAAAAAAGTGATTGAAAACCAAAATCGGTGAAAACTGAGACAATTGAAAACCAAGGGATGACTGTACTATATATATACAGTGTATAACTAAAAATGCTTCTTGGTATGCTTGCATCTTAACTCTTAATACTACAACTCTACCATTATGGGAGCAGTTTGGAAGGTGCAGAAATTACTCTCCTGACCCTCTTTTCTTTCTT
The DNA here is from genome assembly GCA_009830355.1 of Cherax destructor. NCBI lineage: Eukaryota > Metazoa > Arthropoda > Malacostraca > Decapoda > Parastacidae > Cherax > Cherax destructor. The sequence continues at coordinate 715,057 of WNWK01000110.1, read as the reverse complement.
GACATATCTGACTATTCAATTCCTCGGTTACCCCTTTCATTGCTGTATGTTAGAGAAATATCACATAGCATTCATAGAAGCTGCATGTCACAGTACTGGTAGATTATACAGTATTTGTAGAAGATTTCATTTAATCATCTTCATCCAGGCATAGTCTTATCTAAATTGGACCATAAGGACCAGGTATTTTCTTCTGCTTTTGCAATTACTCTTTCAGGTCAAGGTGTCACTCATCATCAGGGAGGGTTAGGTGTCATTCATTCATTACCAGCGATAGCATTTGTGTCTGAAGAAATCTTTCAGATACCTATGACCAGAGGTCTATATACAGTGTAACACCTCATTGTTGAATCCTCAAGATGAACAATGCCTCAATTATCTTATTTATATCCTTCATGATCCCACACAACCTACAGAGTTAAGTATTACAAACATTAGCAAAGCAAACAGCCTATTTCATCTTTCTGCTCATCCCATCTCTTACTTCTCCCTTCCACTTTGGAAAGTCCTTGTGTTCCAAATTTTCCATTCTCCTCTTGCAGTTTCAGTCTCATTTCACTGCTTTGGACTCTCACTCACACATCTTTGATAAGTTCCAATCACAATGGGATACTACTGAAGACTCAAAAATCAACTGAGAGTGTGTGATACATAGATATTTTTCTTGATGATGTGACTGTGGCAGCCAGCTAATATTTTCATGGCAGAGATGTGTACAGTTTTCATTGCTGTTATCCTCACTGCTACTATACCCATCTTAGCTGTATGACTACTTAGCTTTGATTGTAATAATTATAATAATATACCCAACTTATCATCTATGGTAATTTCAAACTGAACAATGCACTGCATGTGATTCAGATCTTTGATTAGCATCTCCATGTTTTTCACATGCAATGCTGGTTATTCTGTAAATTCTCTATGGCTTTTTTAGATGAAAATGATTTACAACAATAAATTTTGACATTCCCTTCTTTTACCCTTGCAGTTGCCTTCATCACTTGTCTTTTTCCCTCTACTAACTGCTTTACCTTTGCCATGCAGCACTGAATAACACAAACAAGTTTAATGCTTTTCATGATTATGATAAACACAGAAAATAATAATGACTCACTGTTCACTTAATAACACCAATTCTGCCATTAGGTCATCCCACAAATATTTCACAACTGCATAACACAGCACAAGCTTAATACATGCCACTGCTTAACTGTAAAATCAAGCATCAGTCATTGTATCTCACTGAACTGTCAGTTCTCATCCCACACCTATATGAAAAGCTACCACCTGTTGCTTGATGCCAAGTGACCTGCAAACACACCAAAATCAGTAGACTACTACTTCACATTCATTTGACCTTTGTCTTGCTTAAGCTGAACTATGGAGAATGGGTACAGTATATTCCTCTAACCTTGTAGCCTTCCTCTTCAGGCTGGATGATGCCCATTATTATGGTTTACATTTTGTAACTTCTAAAGTTCTTTTTTTACAGGATCACGGTGATACACAATGCCTTTATTCTTTGCTCATTTTCATTATCTAACAACCTACAGTTCTCACAAATGATATCGAGTCTAATGATTTCCATCAACATTCCTCCTTATTGTAGTTCTTTAATCTTAGCATTCAAACCCTTGTTGATTCTTTTCTATTCCTCATTTTGTCATTCTTCCTACCTCTTTGTTTCTCACTTTCACTTTAGAAAAATCCATGTTCCCTATCTTTCCTTCCCTCCTTCCCTTTCTAATGACTTTGTCTTCTTTTGATATGTGTTCATCTCCCAAAATTTTTAATCATACACTCTGATATACTTTGTTTACCATGATGGCTCCAAGTTCTCTGCAGGAAAGGGGAATGTCTCTACCAATAAATTTTTTAAATGTGTTTTTGGCAGTCTGTTAATATATTTACAACCGAATTGTATGCCTTAACTGCAGCTATCACCCACATTGCTAACATGTCTGCCTCATCATTTGTTGCCGCTTCTGATTTTTACAGCATATTGCAAGTTGATCTTTCAAATCTTCTTATTTTCGTGTGCTTTGCATTCAGTATTATCTCTATTGCATCTTTAAAAGATAAAAGAAGTTGTCTTTTGCTAGATTTTTCAGTCATTTTGGGTAATGAACTTGGAAGGCTCCTTTCCAAGTTTAGTGGTTTGAAATCTTCTTCACTCTGTCTGACTTTTTGGGTTATCCTAGGTTCTCTACACATATGCTGCTATGTATGATAATGTATGTAAATGTATTTGTGTATACCTGAATAAACTTACTTACTTACTAATTCACCTGGTACATTTGAGAGTGCTGGTGGCATCATTATTCCATAACAAATTAATTTTTTAACGACAAAACCACATCTGGGCTACCTGAGATAGTGATTCAGATAAATGAAAATTAGATTCTAAAGATACTGGATACTGTCTTAAAATCTAAAACATTAAAAGCAGTTTTACCTGAGGGAATAAGATCCTTAATGCGGGAGTTGGTTTCATTTTCCACAGTTGTGTTTATCTCTTTCCGTACTTTTTCATCTTCTTCAAAATTTACTGTCTTTGAGGAGCTGAGGTACTTTTCTTTCAAGATGTTGTTGAAGTCACTCAAGACAGTTAATCTGTCAGATATGTATGCCATATTGGATGTCCTTAGCTCATAGTGAACTACTTCTGTCTGTAATGCAATATAAATTTTTTTTAAGAAATTTGTTCATGCTAATTCTTAACTCTACAAATAATAATACTATATTTAAAGAAAGGAAAATATGTTCACTGGTAAATGCCTAAATCCTATAATATACATTAAACCCACAAAAACATTAATTATGCATGACAAAACCTCAGAGAAATTATCTCAGTTGAAGAAATATCACTTACCGTTTATGACTTCTTCACTAACCTACTGATGCTATGATGATAGTACCATAACTTAATCACAGTTGCAAGTTTCATTTGCTACTTACCTATTACCTGTTTTATTTTGGTTGCCCAAACACACGTTTTTAATAAAAAGAATGTCAAGTTTTATTCAAAATAATACCTAAAATATGAGGAGGATAAAGTCCATCCTGTCACAAACATAAACACAACTGAACAACATCTGAGATGTTGCATTCAACACACTATATTGGGTTTTCAATGGAGAGAGATGTTATGCATTTTGAACAGTTTTGCTACTGTTGTTGGTTGTACACCACATTTACATGTAACGAAAATTTTAACTCAATAATTTAAGACTTTATATTTACTGTAACAAAGATAATACAGAAATAGAAGGAGGGGATTGACCTATCAAGCAAATACAGGCCTAAACCTAAATGAACATCTCAAAATTTTAGTTGACTTATATGCCGGCTTATATGGTATTGCTATGTGAATTAACAGCAGCAGCAAGTTTAGTTTACGTATAATGTTTTTATCAAATTTTAATAAATAAAAGTAGTTTCTCTTTTAACATGTCGGCCGTTTCCCACCAAGGCAGGGTGACCCAAAAAGAAAGAAAAACCCAAAAAGAAAGAAAAACCCAAATAGAAAGAAAAAACTTTCACCATCACACATACATAATCACTGTCTTTGCAGAGGCGCTCAGATACGACAGCTTAGACGTCTCTCCAAACTGCCAACATCCTAAACCCCTCCTTTAACCTGTAAACGGTCCACACGTATATATACGTTAGTACCGCTACTGCCCCAAACGTATTACCTGGAGTTTACCTGGAGAGAATTCCAGGGGTCAACACCCCTGCGGCCCAGTCTGTGACAAAGCCTCATGTTGGACCAGAGCCTGATCAACCAGGCTGTTACTGCTGGCCGCACGCAGTCCAACGTACGAGCCACAGCCTGGCTGGTCAGGTACCGACTTTAGGTGCCTGTCCAGTGCCTGCTTGAAGACAGCCAAGGGTTTGTTGGTAATCCCCCTGATGTATGCTGGGAGGCAATTGAGCAATCTTGGGACCCTGACACTTATTGTGTTGTCCCTCAATGTGCTAGTGGCACCCCTGCTCTTCATTGGGGGGATGTTACATCGCCTGCCAAGTCTTTTGCTTTCGTAGGGAGTGATGTTCGTGTGCAAGTTTGGTACTAATCCCTCAAGAATTTTCCATGAGTATATAATAATGTATCTCTCCCGCCTGCGTTCTAGAGAGTACAGGTTTAGGAACTTCAAGCGTTCCCAGTAATTGAGGTGGTTTATCGCAGTTATGCGTGCCGTGAAGGTTCTCTGCACATTTTCAAGGTCAGCAATTTCATCCGCCTTGAAAGGTACAGTTAGTGTGCAGCAATATTCCAGCCTAGATAGAACAAGCGATCTGTAAAGTGTCAACATGGGCTTGGCATCCCTGGTTTTGAAGGTTCTCATTATCCATCCTGTCATTTTTCTAGCAGATGCAATTGCTACGGTGTTATGGTCCTTGAAGGTGAGATCCTCTGACATGATCACTCCCAGGTCTTTGACATTAGTTTTTCACTCTATTGTGTGGTTGGAATTAGTTTTGTACTCCAATGAGATTTTAATTTCTTCACGTTTTCCGTATCTGAGTAATTGAAATTTCTCATCATTGAACTTCATATTGTTTTCTGCAGCCCATTTAAAGATTTGGTTTATGTCTGCTTGGAGTCTTGCAGTGTCTTCAACGGTGGACACTGTCATACAGATTCGGGTGTCATCTGCAAAGGAAGACACAGCACTGTGGCTTATATCCCTGTCAATGTCTGATATGAGGATGAGAAACAGGATGGGAGCAAGTACTGTGCCTTGTGGAACAGAGCTTTTCACAGTAGCTGCCTCAGACTTTACTCTGTTGACTACTACTCTTTGTGTTCTACTTGTTAGGAAATTATAGATCCATCTACCAACTTTTCCTGTTATTCCTTTATCACGCATTTTGTGTGCTATTACACCATGGTCACACTTGTCAAAGGCTTTTGCAAAGTCTGTGTATATAACATCTGCATTCTGTTTGTCTTCTAGAGCATCCAGGACCTTGTCGTAGTGGTCCAGTAGTTGGGACAGACAGGAGTGGCCTGCTCTAAACCCATGCTGCCCTGGGTTGTGCAATTGATGGGTATCAAGATGAGTGGCGATCTTGCTTCTTAGAACCCTTTCAAAGGTTTTTATGATATGGGACATTAGTGCTATTGGTCTGTAGTTCTTTGCTATTGCTTTACTGCCCCCTTTGTGGAGTGTGGCTATGTCTGTTGTTTTTAGTAACTGCGGGACGACCCCAGTGTCCATGCTCCCTCTCCATAGGATGTTAAAAGCAGTTCTTGATGAACACAGAGTTCCACGAGTCTGGGCCTGGAGCGGAGTGCATGGGCATGTCATTTATTGCCTTTTCGAAGTCATTTGGCATCGTGGTGATGTCAGATAGGCATGTGTCTGTTAAGTTCTGTGGCACTCTCATGAAAAATTCATTTAGGTCTTCGATTTTCAGTCTGGTTAGCGGCTCGCTAAAAACTGAGTCATACTGGGACTTAAGTAACTCACTCATTTCCTTGCTGTCAATGTGTAGGACCCATCCCGTTTAAGTAGGGGCCCAATTGTTGCGTGGAGGTTCTTTCGTAGATTGGGTAATGAAGAGACGAGTTTGGGATGGTAACTTGGTATATTAGACAGGGTGGAATCTCAGAGTTCGCAGGCCTGGTTCTTCTATACACGGTGTCTGGATGGTAACTGAGGCACTGCCCCGAGCAGGGCTCATAGCGTTCAAAGTATTGACCTTTGACATGGGTGACCTTTGGCATTGGGCTAACGGTTGCATTGGATGGTCACGTGAGCAGAAACGGTTATACCCTATGAACTCTCACTGAGCTTACAGTGACAGCTCGGCTACGGTACGTATGTCATCTTGACATACCTCTATACAAACTAAAGACAACAGGCGTACGACTCTGAGCTGATTCTATACAATATCAAAGTACACAACAGTTGAATATTTTACTTTACATGGATCTTATCGTGATGGAAAACAATCTACTTTACTATATGATATATCATGATACATAGGAATTAATTAACTAAATGAGCTCATTTCTAGAAAATCATGATAAAAGAGAAAGAAAATTAATATACAGTGGTACCCCGGTTTACGATGGTCCCCAAACTCACCCTTTTATGTAAGTATATTTTTTTAAATGCTTTTGTAAGTGTAATTTTGGGGGTCTAAAAGGACTAGTCTATTTTACAACATTTCTTAAGGAGATAAATTCGTTTGGTAATGGCACTTGAACAGCATTCTGGAATGAAAAAATATCGTAAACCGGGGTACCACTGTATGTCGATCGATCGAATTGTCTTCATGTGTGCTACGAATTCTGAGGAAATATATTTACAAGAAGGTAGTGATTAACAGACAAGGTAGATCTGGTGCACTCAAATCTATACTGTTAATTCTCAGAACTCGGAGAGAACTTGAACACACAAAAATTTTACTAGATACAGTGGTACCTCGAGTTACGATGCTGTCATCTTACGTTATTTTCGAGTACCGATATTTATAACGTAAAAAAATTGATTGCGAGTAACGATGTTTGCTTCGTGTAACGACATTCGTACCGGACGTGTCCGCCTGGCGCCCAGCTGAGCGCGCACTCCAGGGAGCGTCAGTGTGCTATTGTTTACAAGCGAGAGCGACCACCCACCCACACCCACGCATTCATACCAGTATATTGTCATTATTCCACTGTTTTTAGTGCTTGCAACTGCTAAATAAGCCACCATGGGCCCAAGAAAGCTCCTAGTGCCAAGCCTGTGGTAAAGAATGTGCAGGGAGTGAAGCATTCATGCAGGGAGTGTAGCATTTATGCAGGGAGTGTAGCAGGCATGCAGGGAGTGTAGCAGGCATGCAGGAGTGTAGCAGGATGCAGGGAGTGTAGCAAGGATGCAGGGAGTGTAGCAGGGATGCAGGGAGTGTAGCAGGGATGCAGGGAGTGTAGCAGGGATGCAGGGAGTGTAGCAGGGATGCAGGGAGTGTAAGCAGAGGGATGCAGGGAGTGTAGCAGGATGCAGGGAGTGTAGCAAGGTGAGGAGTGCAGGGAGTGTAGCAGGGATGCAGGGAGTGTAGCAGGGATGCAGGGAGTGTAGCAAGGATGCAGGGAGTGTAGCAGGGATGCAGGGAGTGTAGCAGGGATGCAGGGAGTGTAGCAGGGATGCAGGGAGTGTAGCAAGGATGCAGGGAGTGTAGCAGGGATGCAGGGAGTGTAGCAGGGATGCAGGGAGTGTAGCAGGGATGCAGGGAGTGTGCATCGGGAAGGATGCAGGGAGTGTAGCAAGGATGCAGGGTGTAGCAGGGATGCAGGGAGTGTAGCAGGGATGCAGGGAGTGTAGCAGGGATGCAGGGAGTGTAGCAGGGATGCAGGGAGTGTAGCAAGGATGCAGGGAGTGTAGCAGGGATGCAGGGAGTGTAGCAGGATGCAGGATGTAGCAGGGATGCAGGGAGTGTAGCAGGATGCAGGGAGTTAGCAGGATGCAGGGAGTGTAGCAGGATGCAGGGAGTGTAGCAGGATGCAGGGAGTGTAGCAAGGATGCAGGGAGTGTAGCAAGGATGCAGGGAGTTAGCAAGGATGCAGGGAGTGTAGCAAGGATGCAGGGAGTGTAGCAAGGATGCAGGGAGTGTAGCATAAGGATGCAGGGCAGTAAGAAGAGAATTGGTATGCAGTGATGGAGGGATCCTACAAGGATCAGGATGTAAAGTCAAGATGCAGGAGTGTAGCATTCATGCAGGAGAGTGTGAGCATTCAAAAGAAAAAAGGCCAGTAACCCCAGAAAAGAACTTGGACCTGCAGTGTTAATGAAGGATGTCCTTCCAAACACATGAACTTCATACTACTCCAACTTACCTTCTCCTCCTCCCGTCCTCCACACATCAACAACTCTTCAATAAATGTAAGTGACATGTTATTGTACAATATTTATATGTGTATTTAGGTATTCTTCATTAAATTGTGTATTATTTAATGTCAAAAAGTTCTAAAAAATATTTTATTTAACTACTTTTGGAAGTCTTGGACGGATTAAATTTATTTCCATTATTTCTTATGGGGAAAATTGATTCGAGTAACGATTGTTTCGCCTTAAGATATGCCCTCTCTGACGGATTAATATCGTAAGCCGAGGTACCACTGTACTGGAAATCTGATAACAAAACACACAGTCAATAATTCAGTTCTAAACTGGATTTTCTAATTTCTATCTTTATCTCACGACTTATGATCACTTTCCTACTGAAGGAATGAACAAACTCGGTTTAATTAACTTATAATCACTTTCCTACTGAAGGAATGAACAGGCTCGGTGGAGTGGATGGATCTCTCCCCGGCTGAAATAGTTAACTCAATAACACAAAGTATGAGCAAAGGAGAACGGCTCTCACTATCTCTTACTGCAGGTAATAATTACTCGACACACGACACTTTACTCTGCAAAGGAATTACTGTCAACTGGAAAGATCACTATCTGGAACACGAGGGACAACAACTGGCACTCTAGTGAATACACTAGCAACAGAAACGGCTTTCTGCAATTGCTTTTGCATCAGCGAGAGATGCTATAACTCATTCAAGTAGTCTTTCTTCAACAAAGCGTCCCCTGGAGAGGAACTACTACTTGAACTAGCAACATTGCAAGGATAGACTCAGCACTCAAGGCGGTCCGGGATACCTCCGGCACCCTAGGCATCTGAACGCTATCTTGCATGCAAGATATTGTAGGGCTGAATTCCAGACAGGAGTGACAGCAATACTAGTTAGTGCCTTACTGCTCGGCAATGTTAATAATTAAAACACATATCTACAAGAACTAATCTGAACTTCACATTCCGCATCACTCTGGCAAATCTCTGATACAAGCTGGAAGAACAAACACATTGCTCAAAGGCTAGAGACTGTCTTTCAGTCATTAAGGGACTATGAGGACTGTTTACTGACTCATTATCATTATAACTCTGAATAGTAGCACACACAGTATTATCGCATGAATTTACTTGAGCTTCATTTTCTTTACTGGCAGCAAACACATTAGTACTACTACTTGACTTTACTTGGGACATGACTTCGAGCAAATAAACGAGAATTTAAATGAAATTGCAAGAACACTGAAAACACAAGTCTTTAAATGTCACTAAGAAAATTCACTGCTTAAATGTCTCACACACACGCAATTAGTTTTTTTTTTTTTTTAACAAAATGTCTCTCATGAAGAATGAACGGCGAATGTAGGTGGAGTGAGAATATTTTCCTGGTCGCTGGCTGTGATGACTGCTGACGATCTTGGAGAAATGCGCTTACACGAGGAACTCACACAGTAAGCTTTTACGTTGGCGCTCTGGGATGAAGGAAGACACTCTCGACTTGCTATGTGAGCCGGAAACAATACTGCTGGTACCCAAGATAGGGTAGAAAATACCACAAAATATTGGCTGGTAGAGGTGGTGTGAGCAGGTGGTTTGTTTTGGTGGTGGTGGCGCGCTGTACTAGCGAGTTCCCTCGCTGTGATTGGTTACTGGGGGCGCGCGGTATGACGTCAGGGCGTTCGCCTCACGGCCTTGGAACCCACTCACTAACTCAGGTGGCTTTTTGTACAATAAGCCACAGGAATGGTGAATATCACTCTGACAAGTGTCCAACTTGTAGCACAGAGCGATTGGAGACAATACTTCAAGGAACTAGCTTGCTGAAGAAACGACTGGCTTACTTGTATATCTGGCTTTCCTGAAGAAGCTGGCTTAAGCCTTCTGGACTGGTGGACCTGAATGCTCTTACTTGCACACAGCAGTGAAGAATTGGGTGGATGGCAGGAGACACTGGATGACTGTAGGCTGGCTTAGGCTCTATCCCAAAAACTGGCTTACTTTTTGGCTTAATTGCAAAACCCAGATCAACTCTTCGGAGGTTTACTTGCAATTAGAAGCCAGAAGACTGGAGACACTGCTTCAGAAGAGTCTTGGATGATGTCACCGGATGAGGGAAAGTGAGGTAACGGTTGGTGGTGTGACGCTGGTCTGGGAGACGCTGGAGGCACTCAAACACCGGTTCTTCCTCTTGTCAAATCTGCTCAGATTACATAAAATCTAGGCCCACAAGCTGTCACCATTTGTGTTGTGGGGGTTCTTTGCATAGATTTGGTAATAAATACTAACGATGAGCTTGGTATGGTAGCGTTTTAATGAGGCGTTTGATATATGGGAGCTGAGAGCCTATGCCTATGTCCGTCTGCTATGCCTATCCGAGTGGAACTGACTGCTAGCCTGCAAGGCACTGGGGCGTTCAAAAGGCAGGCCTATGATTGGCTAAGCCAGATCACATGGGCAGAGGTTGGTGATCACGTGAACAGCTGTGGCTTAGCCGTTAGAAATACGAACCGTACAGCTCGGGCATGCTACGTATGGCGTCTCGACATACAACTATACAAACTGAGGACAACAGGCATACATTGGGCTAACGGTTGCATCGGATGGTCACGTGAGCAGAAACGGTTATACCCTATGAACTTTCACTGAGCTTACAGTGACACAATACTGGTTGTTGTTCTCGACTTTGATTTTGCATAAGAAAAGAAATACTTTGGGTTTCTTTCAATTTCATTTATGGCTTTTTGTTCTTCCCGCGTTTCTTGATTCCTGTAAGATTCCTTTAGTTTTAATTCGATGTTTGCTATTTCTCTGACTAGTGTCTCCCTTCGTATTTCAGATATATTGGCCTCCTGTAGCCGCTCCGTTATTCTTTGCCTTCGCCTGTATAGGGAGCGCCTCGCTCTTTCTAGTTTGCATCTTCTCCTCCTTTTCCTTAAGGGAATTTGCCTTGAGCAAACCTCAATTGCCACAGAGTTAATTTGTTCTAGACATAGGTTAGGATCTGTGATGTTTAGGCAATCTTCCCAGTTTATATCATTTAGGACTTGGTTTACTTGGTCCCACCTTATGTTTTTGTTATTGAAGTTGAATTTGGAGAAGGCTCCCTCACGGCTGATCACATTTTGTTGATCTGGGGCTCCCCGCATGCATGTCTGGACCTCTATTATGTTGTGATCTGAGTATATTGTTTTTGATATGATGACATTTCGTATCAGATCATCATTGTTGGTGAAGATGAGGTCCAGCATATTCTCTCATCTTGTGGGCTCTACTATTTGCTGGTTTAAGGTGAATTTGGTGCAGAGATTGCATCCGGGGGCTTGTAGACAACCATGATGACCAGGTTTTGATTCTCGACCTTTATTGCTAATACTTCAACTACATCATTTGAGGCATTTAGTAGTTCTGAACATATAAGTGACTCTGTGATATACAGGCCAACTTCCCCTTTTTGCCTGTTCACTCTGTCACACCTGTATAGGTTGTAGCCCGGGATCCATATTTCATTATCCAAGTGATCTCTTATGTGGGTCTCTGTGAAAGCCGCAAACATAGCATTTGACTCAGTAAGCAGTCCACGAATGTAAGGTACCTTGTTTGTTGCTGGCTTTAGACCCTGTATATTTGCAAAGATGAATGTCGTTGGATTGGTGGTATGGGGAAGGGTCTTTTTTTCCTGGCACTAATATCTGTTGTATTGGAGTGGAGGCCATTGACTGTGATTCCACTCCAGAAATGATTGCAGTTGGTGTACAATTTCTGTCATTTCCTGCCAGCTTTTTTCCCTTCCTGGCACTAAAAAAACCTCTCTCTCCGGAGTGGCTGTGGCTACCCAGGTTTTGCCATGGTCTGGATGTTGTCGCCTCGTACCCTTTAGGTGGTATGCCTGGCAATATAAGTTATAGCACTGTCTTTCCTGAATTGATGTGTGGCACATTTCAGGGTGGAAAAACTTACAGGACTGGAGGTTGCATTTGCCTGTTTTCATATGGGCACAGCATTTTCTGGGATGATCATTATTGCATGTCCCATCTGATTTCCCAGATTTTCCATGCCTGCAGATACCAAGTGCATAATATTCACATAAGCCTGGTTTCCGTTTGCCCTGGTTTTTTGTGACTGTGTTCCCCATTGGTGGGTGTGTTCCTGTCTTGTGTCTGTCTTTGACACTAGTGCTAACAATGGAACCTTCAACTGTTTCTGGTAATTTATCTTCAGTATTTCCCTGGGCATCCCCTTGTTTACTATCTACCGTGGTATTGCTAGTTTGTAACACTGTTTTTTGTGTGTCCTTGTCTACACCTGTTTCCCCATCATTTATTTCACTAGAGCTCCTGTCCCTCTTCAGGGCACCATCATTTATTTCTCCATTCTTACAGTTACTGTCTACCATTTCAACATCTGGCCCAGATTTTTTACTTTCCCAACTGTTATAGAAAGCTGTCATGTTTTTTATGAAGACCGATTTGGTGTTGTCATCTTTTAATATCGATGTGATTTTATTCTACAGTTCGGTCTCATTTGGACATACCCAAAAACACTTTCCTTGTTTAATATCTCATGTAGTAGATTCTTGAATGCCTACACAAGGGGCATGGCAGCATTTACCACAGAAGGTGCATGTAATCCATGCAGTGGAACGTTTGTTTGTTTGGTTGCATACTACACAGGATTTCATGATTGATTTTGTTGGTTGTTTTACTGTATATTCTACTAATAGCTTCCCTGAAGTGGTGATCCGTCTATTTGTATCGTATCTATTTTATTTGCATGTGTAAGTGTTTGGACAATCTTACCGCTTTAAGTTATTGTTATTGTTATTGTTTGGGTGTTTGATAAGGTCCCCTAAAACTCCGTCCGCTTATTGAATCCGGTCCAGGATACCAGTTTTGAATCCGGTCAATGGTTCCCTTATTTCTTGGATCTGACGAGATCCAGTGTCACTTATTTAATGAATCCTGTAGGGATTACAGTGGACCCCCGAGTTTCGTAAAAACTTCACTGCTGAAGTCTGCTCAAGTGCCATTACCGAACGAACTTACTCCCTTAAGGAAAAATGTCACGTAGGTTAGTCTATTTCAGACCCCCAAAAATACACTTCCACAAGCACTTACAATATTATACTTACATAACTGTACGATTTCCGGGGTTTACGAAACTCGGGGGTCCACTGTATTTGGGTTACGCGAGACAGACCACTGGAAGATGATTAAACAGAGTAATAATGATCAGTATGGTACAAAAGTATAACTTGCGTGTTGGAGAAAAAAACCGGTGCTTCTGGCAGCACCTACTGTGATGGGCGGCCGTACCTCTGGCACCCTGGTTTACCTCTGGCACCCTGTTTACTTCTGGAACCCTGGTAAACCTCACCCCGGTTTAACTCCTGGGTTTTTATGCACTTATGGTTCACTCTACTGGGTTTAGTTTTTGTTTTTTCTACACCACAACACTGCTGTTTTTTCTATGATGACTGGAAGATATACGGACTTATGTTGTTGAAATCGTTCACTGACAACTCACAACTCGACACTGTTTATCGTATTTTTCAGCTGGACAAATTACGTATTTCCTCAGGATTGTGCACCTATTCGTATTTCATAGAATTTTTTTTTATATCAATGTAATCACTAGATTTTGGTCAGGTATACTAACAGTTTAAAATTATCAATACACGGACTTGCGTGGTAAGGACCCGGCGGCCGCTGGCAACTGATTTCAAACACGAAACTCGTTAGGCCTACACTTCCGCCTTAGTTTTCACTTTAACATCTATTAACTTATCTGTATGCTACGGCACCACTGAGATATTCACTATACAGATCTATCTACACCCTATTTTCAGGGAGACTTTCCTTCCTCTGACAAATAATCGTTCCATTTTGTTATTTCACACGGCACTTAAGTTCCCCTCTGGGATTATGGCACTATGTTCTTGCACACTAATTCCCTTGTTTTTTGACTCAGTATAACTGTTTTCTGCCTGATTAGTTGCGAGCACTGGAGGGATGTACCTTATAGGATCACTGGTACAGTTTTAAGGTTCTAGCACGTAAAAGAGACCGCGAAAAACACGGAAAAACACGGAGCAAGACGGACGGATGTAGTGGAGGCCCCACATTCGAGTAAACAGTGGACCCCCGAGTAACGTAAAATTTCACTCCAGAAGCCTGCTCAAGTGCCATTACCGAACGAATTTACTCCCTTAAGGAATAATGTCACATAGGTTAGTCTATTTCAGACCCCCAAAAATACACTTCCACAAGCACTTACAATATTATACTTACATAATTGTACGATTTCCGGGGTGTTCGTTACTCGGGAGTCCACTGTATTTACGTTTTATTTTTCCTGCCTCCAAATTTGGCACGATTGGCCCGAGATGCCTGGTCAGCATAGAATACGTCTTAGCCCTTGGTGTGCGCTGTATTAAAAAAATCTGGGACCACTTAGTACCTTGTGGGAGGAGCAGTTCAATCGAGCGCCAGCCTGAGCAAATATAGCGGCAACCACATGGGATTCACTGATGTCATGTAGTATTAACTCTCCCATTTTAAGTGGAAAGTGATGTTGACTTCGAGTTTAGTGGTTCTGAGGTGGATATGGCCATAAGTGGTCGAGGAAATATAAAAAACCTTGATAATAACCCATGTGCAACATATGTGCAGCATCCTTTCAGAATGTCTTATAACCTATGCCTGTCTATCTTTGTCTGTCTGTCTCTATCTATCTGTCTGCCTATCTCGATCTGACTCTGTCTATCTCTGTCTCACAGGTACACAAATACAATTATACAGTGTAAATTTCCTAGGGTAACCCAAAAAATCCAGACAAAGTGCTTGTAGATATAATGTGTAAACATGACTGGAAAATACGTATTTACACTTGCTCAGGAACCAGACGTGTTGGTTCAGGAGTGGATCTCTCCCTGTCTGTCTGTCAAACTCTCTGTCTGTCTGGCAAGCTCTGTGTCTGTCTGTCAAGCTCTCTGTCTTTCTGCCTGTCTGTCAAGCTTTCTGTCTATCTGCCTGTCTGTCAAGCTCTCTGTCTGTCCATCTAGCATCTAGCTCTCCCGTCTCACAGACAGAGAGCTTGACAGACAGACAGATAGACAGAGATTTTAGATTTTGCCACCGAAGTGGCTAGTTTATTGTGCACCCCATATCCATCCTGTGGACGGTATCGCAAGAGCATAGATAGAGAGCTTGGCACACAGATAGATAGAGTTTGACAGACAGATAGACAGACAGATATGTTTGTAT
>WNWK01000110.1:567500-699853 GCA_009830355.1 Cherax destructor | reverse complement strand
AAAAATGGAAGAATGTGCCTTCTTCAAGGATTAGGGAGATCTGTGCCAAATGGAGTGATGTGCAAGCATTTATGGATGAATATCACCCTAACCATGCTGTTGCAGGCCGTGCTGGCAACCTGTACAATGACACTGTGGTGTCCCACTTCAGGGATGTTTTAAAGAATCGCCAGACACAGATCTCCCTGGACAAATTTGTTGTTAGAAAGAGGTCAGTGACTCTCAAGCTGGTCCTAGTGGCATTCAAAGAAAAGGAAGTAACCCCAGAAAAGAACTTACCACCTGCAGTGTTAATGGAAGGGGATTCCCCTTCAAACACTAGCATACTACTCCACCTTCTCCCTCCTCACTTCCTCCACACATCAACAACTCTTCAATAAATGTAAGTGACATGTTATTGTAAAATATTTGCATGTATTTATGTATTCTTTATTCAATTCTGTATTATTTAATGTCCAAAAGTTCTAAAAATATTTTATTTAACTACTTTTGGAAGTCTTGGACGGATTAAATTTATTTCCATTATTTCTTATGGGGAAAATTGATTCGTGTTACGTTTGTTTCGTCTTAAGAAATGACCTCTCTGACGGATTAAAAACGTAAGTCGAGGTACCACTGTATTTGTAAATATAATATCTATTCATTTTTCTAAAATTTTCTCAGTACTTACACCCATAGGTCGACCTCGACCAGATTTCTTTATCGTTGCTTTCCGGAAGGACGTGAAGATCTTGATGATGTTACAGACATAGCTTCAGCATGTACTGGGAGACTGTAGCAATACAGGAGGGACGCAAGAGTTTTCCTAGTGGACATTCGTCTTGTAAGTGTTACCTCAGTCAGGGACTGCGTCAAATATGCATGTCCAAATACTGTTCATCTAGTAAACCCTTGATTTAACAGACCTCAGTTTAACAGGCTTTGAAATATTAGACAAAATTCATTGGGCCAATTGATTTGGAAACAATAGACAGACTCCACTGATTACAGAATTGTTCATTATTCTTATGATCAAGGCAAAACAGTTTTATCTCAATCCACCACAATCATCATTAATAGCCTCCCATACTCCTATACTAGTCCATTAAATTGAGGGTTTACTGTATAAATATAGGAAAAGTAATCTAGAAAAATAATATTTAATTTTTTTTTTTAAGACACTGGCCGTCTCCCACCAAGGTAGGGTGACCCGAAAAAGAAGCACTTTCACCATCATTCACTATCACTGACTTACCAGAGGCATGCTGATACTACAAGTCAGATGCTCCCTCCAAATTGGAAATATCCCCATGCCTTGTTTAGAATGCAGGCATTGTACTTCCTACCTCTAGGACTCAAGTCCGGCTAACCAGTTTCCCTGAATCCCTTTACAAAATATTACCCTGCTCACACTCCAACAGCTCATCAAGTCCCAAAAACCATTTGCCCCCACTCCCATCTAACACACACACACTCACAAATGCCTGCTGGATGTCCAAGCCCCTTGCACACAAAACCTCCTTTACCCTCCTTTCTCCAACCTTTCCTAGGGCAACCCCTACCCTGTCTTCCCTCTACTACATATTTATACACCCTCCAAGTCATCCTATTTTGCTCCATCCTCTTTATTGACCTTAAGAAAGCTTTTGATACAGTAGACCACAGCATCCTACTCCTCAAGCTTGATCATTACGGTATAAGAGGCCATGCACTTGTATTTATCAAGTCTTGCCTTACTAATATAAAGCAGTCTCAATCAAGGACACAACCTCCTCAACAACACCCCTGGACACTGGTATACCACAGGAAGCGTTCTTGGCCCCTTCCTTTTCCTTTTATGTATCAACAATCTTAAAAGTGTATCACAACAACTTATGCCTATTCTCTTTGCTGATGACATGACTTTTGTCATCTCCTACCCTAATCTAGCCTCACTCAACACTATTGTTAATGAGGAGCTCACAAAAATAGCAACCTGGATGACTGTCAATAAACTTACACTTAATACTACATGTATAGACAAAACCTACAATATATTTGGGAGTAGAGCAAGTGAGGTCAACTAAACATTATGCTTAACAACATCCTTATTGCTAAACATAATGAGGGAAATTCCTGGGTCTGCACCTTTACAGCAACCTAAAATTCAATACCCATATCCAACACATAACAAAAAAAAGTATCTAAAACAGTTGGCATCCTCTCAAAGATACGTTACTATGTACCACAAACAGCACTACTTACACTATACTGTAATAATATTGGTAGAATTACGAACAATATGTTAAGTAAAAGGACACAAATGCAACTAATGTGACATTTTATTGTGGCAACGTTTCACTCTCCAGGAGCTTTTTCAACCCGTTACAAACAATACATGTACATGGACACAGAGGGTGTATACAGGCTTAGAGTGAGGTGTAATACTAGTGGTAGTAGTAGTAGAACTATTAGTTGTAGTAGTAATACAATAAGGTAGAAAAATAAACAAGCATGTGAAAAATGTTATAAAAGCTATTACTTGGGTAGCATAAAAATAGGTTAGACAAATATTGGCGGTAGGATATGAGAAGGTCTGTTTCAGTGTTTTTCCTCTGTAATGAGCTTGTGTAGTATAGGCAGCAGAGACTATGTGATGGCAGGGTTTACTGTTTTCAGGAGGATTCTTGCTAAGACCTCAGAGATGATGAAGCTGCCTTTGTTTTGTTTAATTTTGTTAGAAATAGCGATTAATGCTGATTCAAGGCACTTGCGTTTCCGGAAATTAGGTTCTTTGATCACTAATTGGGCATCCCTGAATTTCATGAGATAATTGGCGGAATTTCAGTGTTGTACACAGACGTTCAAGTTATTGTTCCAACATGCATTAATGTGTTCATTCAGGCGTGTTTCGAGGCTCCTTGCTGTTTAACCTACATGAATCCTGTCGCAGCCTCCACAGGGTATAGTGTAAACCCCTGCATTGACTGGTTCATGGTGCCTGGATTTTGTCCTGGTTAGATCTTTTATTGAAGTGCTGGATGCGATGGCGATGGCTCACACAGCGGCAGCGGCAGCAGCGGCATCTGAGCTCCGTACTTTTCTCATCACCCAGAGTTTATCAATGCTCCTATGATGACCTAGCTGCAAGCAAAACTGCACTAACCAACGTAGCATCCAGAATGACCCAAGAATACCAGCAGTGAGACCTACAAACCAAATAAACTGACAATTAAAGGAAGACTGCCCCTCAAACCCAAAGCACCACCCCGCTGCCAAACAAACGCTTACCAGCCTACAGCTTCATCTTGCCGCACCAACTTCTCCGACTACTGTGTTAAAATGAGAAGTAACATCAGAAGAACCAATTCCAAAATCAACAAGAAAACACCAAGAAATCTACTAGTCAACTTGTCTACCCAGGACGCTGGTACACCCTCCACCCACCTCACCACCACCCAGGGCGATGCACCAACAACAAACATGGCTGCCTCCCCCACAAGCTCCCCCTTCACTGGTTTCACCCCAGATAATCTCTCAGGTATGACGAATGATCCAGATACACTAAAGTCATACATCATCAAATTAATCAATAAAAATATGGACCAATGTAAAGCACTTATGCAACAAGATACCAGGATGACACAACTTGAAAACAAAATCCTCAGCCTTGAACAAAAGTTAGCAACATCTGGAATGACTGATTTTGGCAAAACCCTCCAAACTGTCATTGATAGCCACTCTGAACAGATAACATCTATAAACACAAAGGTTGAGGAAGCAGTAAAGGAGTGGAAGAACAACATGGATAACCAGTTTAATGACTACCTTGCACTACAAGAGAAAAAAAACGAGCAAGATAAGTTATCTGACGCAGTAATAGTGAACAGTCCATTCTTTTCCAGTGATATGACCCAAGCAAACAGTAAAGACATTACTATACAGATCATCAAAGATCAAATAAATGTTAATGTACCAGTGACAGATATAAAAGAAGCACGATTACTAGGCTCCCATGGTAGAAAAAGTGTTATGATTAGATTCACCACACATGACAGGAAAACAGATCTAATTAAATCATCTATTATAGCCAGGAAACAGGTTTACCAAAAAAACGTCAGAACCTCTGGTATAGAATCAGAAAACTTAAGCGAGAGAATAATGATAAAATCCACCAATGTTTCACCCGGGATGGAAAAATTCTAGTGAAGAAAACAAGTGTAGGTCAGTTGTATACTATCACAAATGAGAATGAACTATCAAGATTCCTTAGGGATGCAAATATTACAGAGACTGTCTAAACACAATGTCCAAAACCAAACCCCTACGTATAGTGTAGTGTATGTTTTGCCTATCTACCTCATTTAAGTACATTTGTCTATCCTTTGAGGAATATTTTTGACAAATAGTTTCATTTTTATTTTTATTTTTAAATACATAGTTTTTACTTGTGCCCATTTTTCAACCCACATTCCTATATATTTTTATCAGCTTAATTGCTTAGAATTTATAATTACTTTTGATCACCTTATTTACTAAAAATTGTATTTACCTTTTATCCTTTTCTCCAACCTCATTTCTATATATTATTGATCACCTTAACTGCCTAAAATTTTATTTCAAGGTATTTTTTTACTATTAATAAGTTTTACTTTTGTACACTTTAGCACTTTTTTCTCCTATAATAGTTAACTTTCATTTTCTTTATATTGCCTTTAATAAATTCTATAATCACAACTAGTGCAATACTGAATCTTAATATTTGTTCCATTATAACTTATTATTAATCATAGTAATTTTCCAACCAGTTCTATTAGCTAGTTAAATAATAAATCAATTACATTGTAAAGATATATCCTAAATCTCTGACTTTTGTTCAAAAGTGTGTTAATCCAATAGCTAGTAAAATCAATTCATCAGATATCATATCTTTAAGTTTAGCTTTATTCATTGTTCTTAAGTCTGGGTGTATGATAAATCTGCCCAGAACATACATCAGTTCCTAACTGCGCAGTCAACTGAAATTCTAAATGTCTAAGCAGACTTACCTGGGTATGTGTATCGGACCCTTAAGTATCACCCGGATAACTGCTGTCTTGATTGAAGAAGTGTCTTTGAGGAATGTCACACGTTCTAGTCTGGAACTTTGTAACACTCACAATGTCACTATACGTTCTTCAATATTTGTCTATTTGTTCATCTCACAGTAATGTCATAAGAAGCTGCGCACACTTCATTGTAATATACTGCTAATGTGGACTGTCTTTTATGCACATAAACGCGCAGAACAGTGTTCTTTATTCGTTATCTCGGCATTAATGTTCCCCCTGACAGGTTTTAAAGCAATCTAATCCATGATACCCCTCGCTGCCCTGGCATGCCCCAACACACAAAAGTGTCGATCAAACATGTTTCTTTAGCTTGCCAAACTTCTACAGGAAGCAATGCAGAATGCTTGATTTCTTGATGTCTGGGCTTAGATGACTGTGTATGCTATCTTTAACATGGTACTAAAGTGGGTGCAGGATTTTCTTAATTTTCCTACAACTGTAAGAGATTGATTGTCTCTCATTAACCCATCCTAGTTGCAACAGTGGTCAGCCATGACCTATCTTTCAAGGAAGTGGCGTGTCTAACACTGGTACATGCTGATAAAGCATCTGTTTCCAATTACTTGACGCGGAAGCAAACAAGACGCCACTGCCCTTTCTGAGAGGGCTGGGCCCCTCAGTTGAAAGGGCTGAAAGGGGCCGATACCCCTCCTCCTGGAGAAATTTCTCCACACTGGGGGGTGGCGGAGGTTCGCTGTAGGTGAACTATTCACTTAACATTAATTTGATTTTCTCACTCGCCACCACTGCTGATTGTCTTTTCTGAACAGCTTTAGTCTGTGGGGTTTCTGGAGAATCGCTAATTTTATTTTTGTTTTCAACACTATGTAATTCTAACAGCACTAATTTATCTATTGTCTGCTTATTCACTACACCTTTGCTCAAAACATCAACTGTCCTGATGATCCCATTTGCATCAGGATATATGGTCACAATTTTTCCAAGAGGCCATTGGGACCTTGGACCATCATTGTCAATAATCACTATGTCACCAGGTCTTAAGGACTTATAATTTTCAGGAACACCAGCTCCATAGAAGTGTTCTCTCAATGAGGTGAGATAGTCTTCTCGACAATTTTTCTCCCAGTGTTCAATCACTTTATTAAGGTGCTTGAATTTACGTCTGAGTTTCTCAGGTTGGATCCTCTATGATTTCTTTATCATTCATGGGAGGAACAGGTTTGAGCCTTCTGCCATGTAGTAAAAAAAGATGGACTTAACACTTCTAAATTGTCCAGATCATCGGTAACATGATCTGGACATATGACATACTCTTTCAGAGGGATATGGAGGTGGACCAGGATACTGACATACTCGCATATCGTAGTGACGACAAGTAATACAGTCCCTTATTTGTTTTTTCACACTTTGTCGACCTTGAGGTATCCAGTAGGATTGTCGTATGTGACAAAAAGTGTGTCAGCTACCCCACCATGTAACATGTTACTGTAATCATTTTGAACAATCAGTCTTATTAGCCAATGATTCTTGGGGATCAATATTGGATGTATTGTTTCCTTAGGTAGTGAAGAATTATGAATCCTTCCTCGACCTCGTATAATCTTTTCTGAGTTGAGATAAAGTCCTAAAGAATTAATCATTTCAGGTTTCTTTGGGGATTTATCCCGAGTTTCCAGAAATTTATACTCTGTAGAGAATGCATCTTTCTGTATTAGCTTTATCCAGTATTTAATGGGTTCAAGTAATTCATAATTAGGTTTTATCCCTTTAATGAATTTAAAGACAAGAGCTGTAACTCTTAAAAGTTTACCCAAAGATGAGTAATTAGATCCATCAGTGACTATTTCTGTTGTATCTACTGTATTTAAACAGACTGTTTCTTCTGGCATAATGTGAGCTTTTTGCTATGGCCAGTTATTTTCATTAGAGAGCCAGTTCGGTCCATGGAGCCATAATTTATTATCCACAAATTTCTTGAGTGGGACACCACGTGACAACATGTCAGCTGGGTTCTCTTGTGTAGAGACGTGGAGAAAGAGATAGTCTCTCTGCATCTCTCTTATTTCTGCTACTCTATTCTGTACATAGACCAACTTACTCTTATTATTTCTTGACCACTGGAGAACTGCTTCATTATCACTCCAGATCACGTTTTTTTCAATAGTGAGATGATCAAGTACTTTGTTGAGATAGACAGCTAATTTTGTGCCTACATAGAGTGCTGTCAGTTCCAATTGTGTTACTGTTCTGACCTTCAAGGGTGCTTACCCTGGCCTTTTAAGTAATTGGAGTACTTTTCTTCAGCATTACTCATGTAAGCTACAGCGCCATAACATCTGGTTGACGCATCATAGAACACATGTAATGTGTACTTGTTTCCCTCTTGACCTATTTGTCTGGGAAATTTAATTTGATGAAGTTGTTTAAACTCTTTGGATATTTCATCCCATGCTTGACTCATTTCTAGAGGCAAGTTCTCATCCCAACTTAATTTGAGCTTCCATGCATCTTGCACAAGCATTTTACCTTTTATGGTAATTGGTGAGACAAGTCCTAGAGGATCAAAACATTGTGATACTTCTGACAATAAACTATGTTTAGTGAGTGTACTGCTGGTTTTATTGTTTAGTCTTTTGAGACTCAAAGTGTCTTCCTGTGTGTTCCAATTAAGTCCAAGCATGTTGTTGCAATCAGGAATTTCAGCTTCAGGGAAATCTTCTTTGATAAGTTCCCTTAATTTAGTTGAATTAGTATTCCACATCCTTAGAGGCACATTTGCTTCTTTCATCTCCTTGTTAGCTTCTCTGTATAAGGATTTCAAATCCTCCTCTTTATTCACAGTACCTTGAAGATTGTCCACGTAGAAACTTTTCTTTAAGATTTCTTTGAAGGACTTTCAGAGTTTTTCAAATGTGTATTTAGAGTAGCTTCTAATAAGAATGGAGAGGATGTTGCACCAAATAATACTGACTTGAAACGATAAGTTTTCACAGGACTTTGAGGATCATGTGGATTTTCAGGCCACAAGAATCGAGTATAATCTCTATCTATTTCATGTAGTCCTACTCTTAAGAAAGCTTTGGAAATATCAGCCGTGTAGACATATGGATTTGTGCGAAATTTCATAAGCACGTCTCCAAGCTTCTCAGTTAGTGAGGGTCCGGTCATTAGACAGTCATTAAGGCTTGCTACATCTTTATTTGCATGTGCGCTGCAATTGTACAACACGTAGTGAAGTGGTTTCAGAATCTTTTCTGACAATGTGGTGCGGTAGATAATGAGCTTCTGTCTTCAACTTATCTTCGACTATTTCCTCAGTGAATTTATTGACTAATTGTTCTTGCATGATATGTATTATCATAGACAGTTAGCAGCTCTGGATTCTTCCTGAGCTCGTGTATTTGTGCTTTCATTTGTCCGAAAGCCATGCAATAATTGCTAGGCAGATGTGGTGGATTTAATTTCCATGGTAACCTAACCAAATACTGTCCATCTTCATATTTGACAGTGTCCAAATATTGGTTATAAGTCTCAGACTCCTGTGGGCTTGGTTTATTTACATCAATACCTATCGCATCTAAATCCCACAACTTATCAACTGGTTCATTCATTTCTTCCAGTAATGATAATTTTTGCTGTGGTACATGATCAGCAGTTATTCTTGTAACTAGTACATTTTCCACTGAATCAATATTAGCTTCTTTCCCACTTTGAGAGGAATTGGACCACATATCATATGGCCTCCAGCTGTTTTCAGCAAGTGAACATCATGTTTACTTATTATATTTTCCACAAAACAGTGATAGTAATCACTTCCAATGATTAAATCAATTGGACTTTTTGTGTCCGTCTTTGACCTTGGCTGCCTTTAGTGTTGCAACTGTATCTTTTAATCCCCGGATTTCCACTGACTTAGGCAAATCATCAACTACCACAGCTTCTACTGTCGTTTTCCTGTTTCCTAGACCAACAGTGAATCTGGCTAGGTCATATGTCATTTTACCAGAACTTTGGAAAAACAGCTACAGTGGACCCCCAGTTACGTACACCCCGGAAATCGTACATTATGTAAGTATAATATTGTAAGTGCTTTGTAAGTGTATTTTGGGGTCTGAATGGACTAACCTACTTGACATTTTTTCATAAGGGAGTAAATTCGTTCGGTAATGGCACTTGAGCAGGCTTTTGGAATGACGTTTTTACGTTACTCGGGGGTCCACTGTATATCTAACTGTATTTTGGCATGGGGTTGTTTATTCAGCTTCTGCAACACTGTTCTTCTTATGAAGGACCTTGTGAACCTTGATCAAATAGTGTTAGCACATTGGTTTTGTGTAATTTATTAGATAACTCAACTCAAGCTATTAGGAGAGCAGTCGATTTAGACTTCTCTCTCACATTTAATGCTGTTGCTTGTTGACTTCCTGATTCTGTGGAAGTCTTCTGTTGTTCAGCATAAGTGCTTGGGCATAATTCTATGTGGTGCATACCCTTGCATTTAAAACACTTCTTCAGTGAGCATTTACTCTCTTGTGTTCACTTAAACACTTAGTGCACCTTTTAGCTGATGAGCACATAGCTTCCATTGTTGTGTATTCAATACAATACTGTGCCCAGTGTGTTCCATCACAAAGTACACATTTTGGAGTACATTTATGTGTGTCAGTCTATTTACTGTCTGTTGTATTCACAGCTTGATAAGTGCCTACATTGGATTTCCCATTCTGTGATTTAGTGGAGTAGGTATACTCTTTTATACTGAGATGAAGGTTTATTATCCACAGTGGAATTAGTGGATTTATCATCTTGTCTCATTGCTTGCATGCAAGAAACTGTTGCTTGTAAACCATTGCTAATTTCTTCACAAGTGAAATAGCGTTTATTGAACATAATATTTCAAATTCAAATTCTTTATTTCATGTAATACAAGGTGGGGGTACTTATAGTTATACATTAAAGTTAATATTACAAGATGGCAATAATATGCCTAGGTATGCCTAGGCTTTTCAGGCAGTCTTATGATAGGTCTTACTCAATAGCTATACAGTGGTACCTCGACTTACGTTGTTATCACCTTACGTTATATTCGATATCCGTTACTTATAACGTAAGAAATTTGAATGCGACATCCGTTGATTGATTCGTCTTACGCCTTCGCACCGGACCTGTCCGCTTGGAGCCCAGCTGAGCGCGACTCCAGGAGCATCAGTGTGCTATTGTTTACAAGCGAGAGCGACCACCCACCCACACCCACGCATTCATACCAGTATATTGTCATTATTCCACTGTTTTTAGTGCTTGCAACTGCTAAATAAGCTACCATGGGTCCAAGGAAAGATCCTAGTGCTAAGCCTGTGGCAAAGAGGAACAGAAATATATGTACGATAGAAATGAAGAAGGAGATAATAGAAAAAAATGAAAATGGAGTGCGTATCAGTGAGCTGGCCAGGCTGTATGGTAAACCCTATTCTACCATCTCTACCATTGTGGATAAGAAATATTTAAGTAAAATCAAGGAAGCTGTTGTTGCAAAAGGTGCATCTGTGATCACAAAACACAGACCACAAGTGCTGGAAAATGTGGAAAGGTTGTTGTTGGTGTGGATCAACGAGAAACAGTTAGCAGGAGATACTGTTTCGGAGGGAATAATATGTGAAAAAGCAAGGCAGTTGCATGATGATCTCCTTAAGAAAATGCCTGCAACGAGTGAAGTGAGCGATTTAAAGCCAGCAGAGGCTGGTTTCAAAATTTAAGAAGCGTACTGGCATACATAGTGTTGTGAGGCATGGTGAGGAGCCAGTTGTGACAAAAGTGCGGCTGAAAAATATGTGCCTGAATTCCAGGAGTACCTAGAGGCTGAACAATTCCTCCCCAACAAGTGTTTAATTGTGATGAAACAGGCCTGTTTTGGAAGAAAATGCCCAACAGGACCTATATTACTCAGGAGGAAAAGGCACAGCCAGGACATAAGCCTATGAAAGACAGGCTAACTTTGATGCTTTGTGCCAATGCCAGTGGTGATTGCAAAGTGAAGCCTTTACTAGTGTATCTTTTTGAAAATCCCCGAGTGTTTGGCAGATGCGGTGTCAGCAAGTCTAACTTGTGTGTGATGTGGAAGTCTAACAAAAAGGCTTGGGTCACAAAGGACATTTTCTTAGATTGGTTCAATGAAGTGTTTGGCCCCAGTGTGAAGAAATATCTATTGGACAATAATTTGCCACTTAAGTGCCTCCTGATAATGGACAATGCTCCTTGTCATCCTCCAAACTTGGTAGAGAAAATTGTGGAGGAGTTTAAATTCATCAAAGTCTAGTGACTCTCAAGCTGGTCCTAGTGGCATTCAAAGAAAAAGGGAAGTAACCCCAGAAAAGAACTTACCACCTGCAGTGTTAATGGAAGGGGATTCCCCTTCCAAACACTAGCATACTACTCCACCTTCTCCCCTCCTCCCGTCCTCCACACATCAACAACTCTTCAATAAATGTAAGTGACATGTTATTGTACAATATTTGCATGTGTATTTATGTATTCTTTATTCAATTATTTATTATTTAATGTCCAAAAGTTCTAAAAATATTTTTATTTAACTACTTTGGAAGTCTTGGACGGATTAAATTTATTTCCATTATTTCTTATGGGGAAAATTGATTCGTGTTACGTTTGTTTCGTCTTAAGAAATGCCCTCTCTGACGGATTAAAAACGTAAGTCGAGGTACCACTGTACAATGAATATACAGATTGTAAGGTTAGGTTAGGTTTACAAAATTTAGGTACTGGAATTTAAACATTGAGAATTTAACAATTAGTATAAGAAGTTAGCAATTAGTTTATATATTAATGATAAAGGTGATGTATTGGAGTGTCTTAGGCAAACTTATGACTAGCTTAAGTATTATGAAGCAATAGTTGTATTAGAATTTTGGTTAGAACTGCAAATTAAGGGGAATCACAGATATCAATAAGTGTATTTTGCTGTGGTTAGTACTGTGCAAATTAAGGGGAATCACAGATATCAATAAGTGTATTTTGCTGTGGATATGTGCAAGATAAAGTAGTTTTCATGTGGTTAGCTACCGGTTGGGTGCGTAAGAGAGATAAAATGTTTTTTAACGGTGCTTTTGAAAATGGAGGTTGTGTCTGCAGTTCTAGAGTTTTCAGGCAGGGAGTTCCAGATTTTAGGCCCTTTTATGCGCATTGAATTTTTGTATAGATTTAGTCGGACACGGGGAATGTCAAAGAGATGTTTATGTCTGGTATTATGTCTATGGGTCCTGTCACAACTGTCAAGAAAGTGTTTTAGCTCAGGGTTAAAGTTGGAATTAATGGTTCTATAAATGTAGATAGCAGAGTAGTAAGTATGGATGTTCTGAACAGTGAGTAGGTTTAGGTCTTTGAAGAGTGGGGGGGTGTGCTGCCTAGCGTTGGATTGCGTGATAATTCTAACTGCGGCTTTCTGTTGGGTTATTATTGGCTTTAGGTAGGTAATTGCTGTTGATCCTCATGCACAAATGGCATATGTGAGGTAGGGATAGATGAGTGAGTAGTATAGTGTGAGTAGGGCTGATTGTGGTACATAATACCGTATCTTAAGAGAGGATCCCCACAGTTTTGGACACTTTCTTTGTTATGTGTTGGATATGGGTGCTGAATTTCAGGCTGCTGTCAAGGTGAAGGCCCAGGAACTTGCCCTCGTTATGTCTAGCAATAGGTGTAGAGTTGATCTTAATGTTTAATTGTGGATCATCTGTTCTGTTGCCAAACATAATATAGAAGGTCTTATCAGTGTTGAGTGTAAGTTTATTGGCTGTCATCCATGTTGATATTTTTATTAATTCGTCGTTAACAATGGTGTTAAGCGTGGCAAGGTTTGTGTGGGAGATGACATAAGTTGTGTCGTCAGCAAAGAGTATTGGTTTCAGGTGTTGTGATACATTGGGAAGATCATTGATGTATAAGAGGAAGAGCAGGGGACCAAGGACTTTTTCCTGCGGTACTCCGGTGTCTAGTGGTAGTGTCGTGGAGGATGTGTCTTTAACCCTTTCGGGGTCGGTGCCGTACTAGTACGTTTTACGAGCAGGGGTTGGTGCCGTACTAGTACGCCCAAATTCTAGCGGCCTCAATTTAAGCAGAAAACGTCTGGTAGGCATACATATGAAAGAATGGGTCTGTGTGGTCAGTGTGCGCAGTATTAAAAAAAATCCTGCAGTACACACTGCATAATGAGAGAAAAAAACTGACCGTTTTTTTCGATTAAAACAGCGACTTTTCAGTCGATTTTCGTATGGTATTTATTGATGTATTCTCATTTTCTTGGTCTCATTTGATAGAATGGAAGATATATTACAGAAATAAAGATGATTTTGATTGGTATGACAATGACAAGTACCTTGAAATTGAGCTCAAATTAGCAAAAATGTTTGATTTTTGACGATGTTCAAGAGTAAACAAATCACACCATGCGTCCAATACACATCAACTGGTGAGTCTTATATTCATGCACAAGTGCTCTGATATTATTTGTACCATTTTTACAATGATGCAGTTGTATACATAACAGTAAATCTTCTATTTTTTGTGAGAATAAAAATTCAAAATGAAAAGCAAAAGTAATGGAACAGGGGCCTGGAGATGTGACTAATGAACAGAGAACATGTTATTTTAGTGCCAGGAATATCTGCCTTGTTTACTCTGGACCCTATTTTGAAATTGGCGTCGTTTGAAATTTGTGTGAAATTGGAAAATTACCATTTTCTGACCACAATTTTGGGTAGATGAAATTGGTAAATAGGCGGTTTCTTGTACTCAATCGATAGAAGAAATGGAGTTCTAGCGAAATAGCTATAATTTGTGGAGACTGAAACATTGGAATTTGTCGAAAATAGGGCTCAAAGTGGGCAAAATCGCCGATGCGCAAGTGTCATGGCTACCGCTAACTTCGCGAAAGCATAATTCCGTTAGTTTTCGATCAAATTTCATAATTTTGGTGGCGTTATGATCGGAAAAAGATTCTCTATCATTTCATAAGAATTTTTTTTTTTTTTTTTTTTTAAAAAATTTCGACCCCAGGAACACTTTCCTGAGAAGGCCTGTCGACCCCCAAAGGGTTAATAGTGACATACTGGTACCTATTAGTGAGGTAGGATTTGAGGTATGCTAGTGCATGACCTCTTTTTCCATAGTGGTCAAGTTTGTGGAGTAGGATGCCGTGGTTTACTGTGTCAAAAGCTTTCCTTAGGTCAATAAAAAGTCCTAGTGACCAAAACAGTGACCAAAACAGGTGTAAATGTCCACCTGTCAGTGTGTTTGTGACAATTTGAGTACAATTTCAGTACCTAATATTAGTGTTAGAACAAAGAACTACTGTAAATTGTAATTATCAGAACATAAAAATTATATAAAATAATATAAAAACGAGAAAAAAGGTATATCGGCAACACTTCTGCAAGCGGCAGGACTCGATGTTGCCGTCAGGTGAGCATTCAGTGCCAACTTCTCGGCCTCATATATCGGTAAGTACTGAGCCTAACTTTTTTTTTATGCTATAACACTTAGAAAAATGTGCTCTTTATTTCTATAAAAAAAAAAAGATTTTTTTTTTTCAAAATAGTATTCGGGGCACTGGGGTACTAAACGTATATATACGTTTGGACCGTTTATGGGTTAAAGCGGGGCCGCCACTCGGACACGTTCAGGACGAATGACTATTACCGAGCTAAATGACGATCACTGAGCCAATAGTTTGACGAAAAAACGTTACAATTACTGAATACGTATTACGAAATCCGATGACTACAATATCCGGGGGTCTACTGTAATTTCAATGAGGAAAACTGATTTGATACACAGTACGAGAAAATTGAGTTACGAGCTCGATCATGGAACGAATTAAACTCGTAAGTCAAGGTACCACTGTATTTTGTTTTTTTTGAGGATAATTCTTCAATTATTTCATTGTTTGTTTTGTTTTAATGTATAAAAAAAATTATTATGCAACCGTTTGAGGCATAAATGGGTGTGTAGGCAACTGTGTGTAATATACATACACAGTAAACATAGACACAATAGTTCTAAATGAGGTCCCATGTAATGTAATTAACATCAAGAAAGCATCTTAGCACTTATGTGCACAAAAAAATCTTTGTCACTGATATCACAATTGAGTGGGAATAAAGAAAGTTATCAGAGTCAGGACAAATTTTCCTGAGAACAGAACACTTGCTAAAGTATTGTACAAGTGTGCAGATAGAGGAAATAATATCATTAATGTGATGTACAACCTATTATGTTTTTGCGAAGAGTAAATATATAATGCAAATGAAATACAGTGGACCCCCGCCTAACGAGCAAAATTCATTCCAGAAGCCTGCTCAAGTGCCATTACCGAACGAATTTACTTCCTTAAGAAATAATGTCACGTAGGTTAGTCTATTTCAGACCCCCAAAAATACACTTCCACAAGCACTTACAATATTATACTTACATAATTGTATGATTTCCGGGGTGCTTGTTAGGCGGGGGTCCACTGTATATGTAAATCATTCACATCTATATAGGGATCCTTCCAGTACTCTGCACAGCTCAGTCTTGTACAGAGAATCCCCAATGAACAAAAAAAGTTGCGGCTTTTAATTTCATTTGTAACCTGAATGCTTGTAACTTAGAACCCATTTTTACCACAGAAGCCTGTAGTATAAAAAATCATAAGCTTCCACTCAAGACAGAGAATATAAACTTAATTATAATATCTTATCATGCCTATTTAATGGAAAATAATAGTATGTGAGGTACTGTACCAGTAACTTTGTCGACACAGAACAACCTGCCTTCTCTTACACCAACCAACCTGAATTATTAAATCTATAATTCTACACCAATCTTTACCAAATTGTTCTGAGCCCATGACACATAAATAAACAAACAAATACAAAACATAAATCAATTGATAAAAACATAATAGAGAAAAAAGTTGTTTGAAGGTTCATAGCTGTGTGCTGACTTTCGTAAAAAATTGTTTCCTACTGGCCCCATTCTTGAAAACACGTTCACAACCGGAATGGTCTTCAGTAGGGAAAAACTTTAGTTTTGAGTATCAGCATTCCAGATAGCAGTGACAATAACACCACTGCTGCTGCTGCTATATGCAATACAACAATAAAATGTGTGTAAATTGATAAGACTGACATTAGGACTCTGCTGGCAAACCTGTCACTGTCAAGCATCATACCCAGTATATTTTCCATTACAACTTGTTTTACAAACTATCACACAGTGAAATACACAAAATGGCAATCAACTTACATGTAGCATAATGGAAATACTGTACTGTACTTCAAATACAGTACCTGTGAAAAACAAACAATTAACAAATATTTTGTGTTAGTAATGTACTGTAATAAAATTATTACAACTCATTTTTGGTTCCCACTCAATATCAATAAAGGTGAGATTTTATGGTACATTTAAAGTCGCAAATTTTCATATGTCTTGGAGGCAATTCCTTTATATACTACAATGTATCAACTGTACAATTAGAAAGATTACTAGACAAATAAATTCTTAAAGCATAATAATAAAGTTTCCTAAACACAACAATAAAGATTCCTAGACAAAGTAAGAAAGATACATACCTTCAGATCTGCAATAATATCATGGAAGGCATTATGGATTGCTTCTTTATCCTTAGATAGATGCATAACTGAACGCATCTCAGTCTCAGTATTGCCTGCAGCCCCACCATAGGTCATTCCCAAGGCAGTCATTATACTGAAGGGGGAAAAGAAAAGATTTCCCGAACTCTTCTGGGCCAGTTTCTGTCAGTGAAAAAAATTCAAATTCAAATTCAAATGTTTATTTCCTTGTAAAGCTTATAATGTGTGGTTTACATGTTATAAGATATTAATTACAAAGAAGGCCACTAGCATGCTTAGGTATTTCGGGCAGACTAATACTAATTCTTACTCTACATTGATATAGGTTATGGAGCAGTACATTTGAACATATTATTAGAGACATACTGTACATAATTAGATACATACCCAATTAGGTACATACATAATTAGATTTAAAATACAGTGGTACCTCTACTTACGAGCAGCTCCCAACTCGAACAATTATGTAAGTGTATTTTTGTACAGTGGACCCCCGGATTATGATGGCGTCGGATTACGCTAAAATCAGTTAGCGATACATTTTTCCGTAAAAATATTGGCTCAGTTTACGATGATCCACTCGGAAAACGCTATTCTTCTTGGACGCGTACACGTGCCCTGGGACGGCACAAAGCTCCATCCAGAGTCAGTGTGCCATTGTTTACCAGTGAGAGAGCACCACCCACGCATTCATACCATACATTTTTTCATTTTTCCTCTGTTTTTAGTGCCTGCAACTGCTAAATAAGCCACAATGGGTCCAAAGAAAGCTCCTAGTGCCAGCCCTGTGGTAAAGAGGCTCAGAAATACGGCAGGGAGTGTAGCAGGGATGCAAGGAGTGTAGCAGGGATGCAGGGAGTGTAGCAGGATGCGTAGCAGGATGCAGGGAGTGTAGGCAGGGAGGGCAGGGGGAGTGTAGCAGGGATGCAGGGAGTGTAGCAGGGATGCAGGGAGTGTAGCAGGGATGCAGGGAGTGTAGCAGGGATGCAGGGAGTGTAGCAGGGATGCAGGGAGTGTAGCAGGGATGCAGGGAGTGTAGCAGGATGCAGGGAGTGTAGCAGGGATGCGGGGAGTGTGCAGGGATGCAGGAGTGTAGCAGGGATGCAGGGAGTGTAGCAGGGATGCAGGGAGTGTAGCAGGGATGCAGGGAGTGAGCAGGGATGCAGGGAGTGTAGCAGGGATGCAGGGAGTGTAGCAGGGATGCAGGGAGTGTAGCAGGGATGCAGGGAGTGTAGCAGGGATGCAGGGAGTGTAGCAGGGATGCAGGGAGTGTAGCAGGGATGCAGGGAGTGTAGCAGGGATGCAGGGAGTTAGCAGGGATGCAGGGAGTGTAGCAGGGATGCAGGGAGTGTAGCAGGGATGCAGGGAGTGTAGCAGGGATGCAGGGAGTGTAGCAGGGATGCAGGGAGTGTAGCAGGGATGCAGGGAGTGTAGCAGGGATGCAGGGAGTGTAGCAGGGATGCAGGGAGTGTAGCAGGGATGCAGGGAGTGTAGCAGGGATGCAGGGAGTGTAGCAGGGATGCAGGGAGTGTAGCAGGATGCAGGGAGTGTAGCAGGGATGCAGGGAGTGTAGCAGGATGCAGGGAGTGTAGCAGGGATGCAGGGAGTGTAGCAGGGATGCAGGGAGTGTAGCAGGGATGCAGGGAGTGTAGCAGGATGCAGGGAGTGTAGCAGGGATGCAGGAGTGTAGCAGGGATGCAGGGAGTGTAGCAGGATGCAGGAGTGTAGCAGGATGCAGGGAGTGTAGCAGGGATGCAGGGAGTGTAGCAGGGATGCAGGGAGTGTAGCAGGGATGCAGGGAGTGTAGCAGGGATGCAGGGAGTGTAGCAGGGATGCAGGGAGTGTAGCAGGCATGCAGGGAGTGTAGCAGGCATGCAGGGAGTGTAGCAGGCATGCAGGGAGTGTAGCAGGCATGCAGGGAGTGTAGCAGGCATGCAGGGAGTGTAGCAGGCATGCAGGGAGTGTAGCAGGCATGCAGGGAGTGTAGCAGGCATGCAGGGAGTGTAGCAGGAAGGCAAGGACTTGGTACCTGAAGTGTTAATGGAAGGGGATTCCCCTTCCAAACACTAGTATACTTCTTCCTCTCCCCTCCTTCCATCTTCCACACATCAACAACTCTTCAATAAAGGTAAGTGTTAAGTTATTATACTGTTGTAGTATTTATTTGTGGTAATTTATATATACTACATGTATCAATCTTCTGTGTAAGTTAATGTGTAAACAATATTTATTTTAATACTTTTGGGTGTCTGGAATGGATTAATTTTATTTCCATTATTTCTTATGGGGAAAATAGATTCGGATTACGATATTTTCGGTTAACGATAAGCCGTCTGGAACGGATAAAAATCGTAATCCGGGGGTCCACTGTAGGTGCTTTTGTAAGTGTATTTTTGGGGGTCTGAAATGGATTAATCATTATTTCTCATGGGAAAAAATTCCTTCGGTATCGGCACTTGAATAGCCGTCTGGAACAAATTAGGTAGTACAAATCATATAATAATATTACAAATGGTAGCTTTAGTAATGGGATTGGATTTGTCTTGGCACGATACATTGTTTCTATTAAAGCTCATATACTGGAAGAGTATCTTAAGCAAATTTAGGACTAACTTAAGATTTAATAGGCAATACATTGTAGCTATAGTATTAGGAATTTTATATTTACAGTCATTTGGGTGGGTGTAAGTGTAAATTAGGGGGAAATTGCAGATAATGAGAGTAAGACTATATTGTTTTGGATGTGTTCATGATACAAAAAGAGAGAATTAGGTGGTTTTCATTTGGTTAGCTGATGAAGGGGTGTGTTAGGGAGATGAGATTTTTTTAACGATAGTTTTGAAAATGGTGGTTGAGTCCGCAGTTCTAGAGTTTTCAGGAAGGGAGTTCCAGATTTTAGGCCCTTTTATGTAGATCGAATTTTTGTAGAGGTTTAGCCAGACACGGGGAATGTCATAGAGATTTTTGTGTCTGGTATTGTATCTATGGGTCCTGTTGCAACTAGTATCAAGAAAGTGTTTTAGTTCAGGATTAATATTAGAATTTATGGTTCTGTAAATGTAGGTTGCACAATAGTAGGTGTGAATGTTCTGTACAGTGAGTAGGTTTAGGTCTTTGAAGAGTGGGGGCATGTGTTGTCTTGCATTGGATTGTATGATAATTCCTAAGAATAAGTACTTTAACTTTTATTTATTGTCTGAGGAATGCCAATTTCATAAGTAATATTTTTGGCTTTAAAACACTAGCAATAATCACATGAAATAGAAAAGGTACAGGGTATGAGTTTGTTTATATACCCCTTCAATGGAAAATGCTTTGATGTTGGTGAAGGGCTCGATCAAGGAAGTGGAACTATCTTTCAATTCTCATATAAAACCTCATTACTTTCCATTCCATAGGTGCTATACAACATTATGCTGTACAATTGGTGCTGTACAACCAATGCTGTACAACTGGTATTGTACAATATGTGCTGTCGGACTTACCCATGAGGGGAAATAAAGAGGGGGGTAAGGGGTGTCCTAGGAAAGACTGGAGGGAGGCTAAAGGGCTGAAGGTTTTATATGCAAGAAGCTTGGACATTCAACAAGCATGTGCGAGCATGTTAGATAGGGGCAAGTGGTATTTATGACGTGAACTGCTGTTGTAGTGTGAGCACGGTAACATTTATGAATACTAATAATAATAATAATAATAATAAATGTTTATTTCCCTGCAAAGCTTACACTATATGTTTACATACTATAAAATATTAATTACAAGGAAGGCCTCTAGCATGCCTAGGCATTTCGGGCAGACTAATCCTAATTCTTACTCTATACTGACACAGGTTATGGAGCAGTACATTTTAATATATCTTATTGCATACTAGGTAACTGAAGTAGTAATTAGATTTAA
The DNA here is from genome assembly GCA_009830355.1 of Cherax destructor. Classification (NCBI taxonomy): domain Eukaryota; kingdom Metazoa; phylum Arthropoda; class Malacostraca; order Decapoda; family Parastacidae; genus Cherax; species Cherax destructor. The sequence continues at coordinate 679,278 of WNWK01000110.1, read as the reverse complement.
AATAATGAGGTAGTACAAAACATATAACAATATTACAATTAGTAAATTTAGTGATAGGAATGATAAGTCTTGGCATGATACACTGTTTCTATTAACCCTTTGACTGTTTCAGTCATATATATATGTCTTACGAGCCAGTGTTTCGGACGTATATACAGTGGTACCCCGGTTTACGATATTTTTTTGTTCCAGAATGCTGTTCAAGTGCCATTACCAAACGAATTTATCCCTATAAGGAATAATGTAAAATAGACTTGTCCTTTTAGACCCCCAAAAATACACTTACAAAAGCATTTAAAAAAATAAACTTACATAAAAGGGCGAGTTTGGGGACCATCGTAAACCGGGGTACCACTGTACAGTGGACCCCCGAGTTTCGTAAAAACTTCACTCCTGAAGTCTGCTCAAGCGCTATTACCGAACGAATTTACTCCCTTAAGGAAAAATGTCACGTAGGTTAGTCTATTTCAGACCCCCAAAAATACACTTCCACAAGCACTTACAATATTATACTTACATAACTGTACGATTTCCGGGGTTTACGAAACTCGGGGGTCCACTGTATACTCAAAAATTCTAGCGGCTTCAAATCAAGCGGGAGAAAGCTGGTAGGCCCACATATGAATGGGTCTGTGTGGTCAATGTGCGCTGTATAAAAAGAATCCTGCAGCACGCAGTGCATAATGGGAAAAAAAACTGACCGTTTTTTTTTATTAAAACGCCGACTTTGAGGTGTATTTTCATATAGTATTTATGGTTGTATTCTCTTTTTCGTGGTCTCATTTGATAGAATGGAAAACATATTACAGAAATAGAGATGATTTAAATTAGTTTCATGATGAAAATGACCTTGAAATTGAGCTCAAAGTAGTGGAAATGTTCAAGAGTACATATACACGTCAACTGGTGACTCTAATATTCTTACAAAAGTGCACTGATATTATTTATACCATTTTTACAATAATGCAGTAGTCTGCATAACAGTAAATCTTCAATTTTTTGTGTGAATAAAAAATAAAAATAGAATGCAAGAGTAATATAAGAGGGGCCTAAAGACGTAACTAATGAACAGAGAAAATCTTATTTTAGTGCCAGGAATGTCTGCATTGTTTATTCTGGACCCTATTTTGAAATTGACATCTTTTATATTTTGCATGAAATTGGCCAAATTGCCAATTTTTGACCACTTTATTGGGTAGTTGAAATTGGTAAATTGGTGGTTTCTTGTACTCAATCGATAGAACAAATGAAGTTCTAAAGAAAAAGCTATGAGTTTGGTCGACTGTAACAATGGAATTGGCCGAAAATAGGGCTCAAAGTCGGCGAAATCGCCGATCCATATATATCGCCGACATCCCTAAATTCGCGAGAGCGTAATTCCGTAAGTTTTCCATCAAATTTCGTACTTTTGGTGTCATTACCATCGGGAAAAGATTCTCTATCATTTCATAAGAAAAAATAATTTTTTTTTTCCAAAATTTTGCGACAGAATGACAGTTTCAGAATGGGGCCTCCGACAGTCAAAGGGTTAAAGCTCCAATATTGGGAGAGTTTCTTAGGCAAACTTAGGGCTAACTTAAGATTTATTAGGCAGTAGCTGCATTAGGAATTTTATGTTTAGTCATTTGGGTGAGTGTAAGTGTAAATTAGGGGAAATCACAGATATCGAGAGTAAATCTATTTTGTTTTGGATGTGTGCATGATACAAATAAGAGAATAGGGATTCAGGGAAACCAGTTAGCCAAATTTGAGTCCTGGAGGTGAGAAGTACAGTGTCTGCACTCTGAAGAAGGGGTTGGGATAGTGCAGTGTGGAGGGGCATCTAAGCTGTAATGTTAGCACACTTCTGGCAAGACAGTGATAAAGTGAATGATGGTGAAAGTGTTTCTTCCTTTTCAGTTCATCTTACCTCAGTAGGATATGGCCACTGAGTTAAAGAAAAATAAGTACTACAATATTATAATTGGTTTACATCTGTATGCCTGCTAGTACTGTTTGTGCATAACCTCAATGGTACTGACTAGACCTGGGAGTGTCAAAAAATGGAAAACAAAAGCAATAAGATTTGTTTGGATTTTTAACCTAGAGGGTTAGCCATTCAGGATAACCCAAGAAATTCAGTGCATCAAAGGATTATCTGTCTTCCATTGGGGGAATCCTTCAATCCCCCAGGATGCAACCCACACCAGTTGACTAACACCTAGGTACCTACTTATTGCTAAGTGAACAGGGGCAGCAGGTGTAAGAAAACACACCCAATGCTTCCACCTGTGACAGGATGTTCCAGAGAGGGAACACAGAAACAAGGGGACACAACTGGAAGCTGAAGACTCAGATGAGTCAAAGGGATGTTAGGAAGCATTTCTTCAGCCACAGAGTAGTCAGGAAGTGGAATAGTCTAGAGAAAGATATAGTGGAGGCAGGAACCATACATAGTTTTAAGACAAGGTATGATAAAGCTCATGGAGCAGGGAGAGCAGAGACCCAGTAGCAGACAGCGAAGAGGCGGGGCCAGGAGCTGAGTCTCGACCCCTGCAACCACAATTAGGTGAGTACCTGGCCAGGGATTGAACCATGGACACTCAGTGTGTGAGGCAAGGGCCTGACTTAGCACTAGGGCTTATTCATACTGTATTAGATTGGAAGATATTGTTATTGTTATTATATTCATGGTGAAGCACTAAATCCATCAAGGTCATTCAGCACCTGGGGACTGGGAGGTAATCTGGTTAAGATAAGATTTATTCAGATTTTAAACCTACATGGTTAGCTACCCAGGTTTAATCCAGGAAAGGGAAGGATGGCTCCAATTCCTTAGATCAAGTGGACTTAACTGGCATCAAGGCATCCCCTTGATGCACCATAAATTAATCTCATGTCAGACAGCCAATAGCTCATCACATGTGACTTTCAAGTCTCAAGAGAATCAGTGTTTAAAAATCTGTCTTACCATAAGCAACTAATGACTGGTTTCCAAGGCTGTCACTGTGAAATATCAAAAGCATGACAGGACTGGCTGCACCTTTGCCAATCAAACAGTGCCAGAAAGAAATTATGCAATTCTCTTTGATAGGATGAGTCTAGAAATAGTTTTTTTACTTACACCAGGCTCTCATAATGTTCATACAAATACTACATATAATTTATTTATTTTTCTGCATTTTAAGGTAATGTAGTTTACATACAATAAAATATTGTTAGGAACAAGTTATACTTAGTCATGGAATGTTTGATCACATCCCATTCATACTGTAAGAAATAACATGGGGATCAAAAAAGGGATTTATAGGTATACATGTACTTAATCTGCTTGAACATCAAGCTTATACAGTGGTTGGTAGGTATGTCAATGTGACCTTCATGAACAAGTCTGTTATTCATCATGGACATTATTTCCTACTCTCCTCAGCATGTTACTGACATGAATACTTATGTGGCTCTTCTGACATGAGATGATAACATTTGTACAAGTGCATTACACATTTCTTACCACATATAAATCACGTGTAAAATTGTTTCCACTGTCAGCAAGCATGGTGACCTCCTTATGGTGTTCATACTTAGAGAAAGACATGACTTTCCTTCCAAATGCTGCTGGAGTCTTGACTGTTTAAGGTATGACCACTTCCCAATAAGACCCTGAAACCAGAGAGGATAAGATAAGATTTGGATTTTAACCCTGGAGGGTTAACCATCCAGGATACATGTGGTATTAGTGAGAAAATATACAAATAAATTATAAGTACTGTAAGTATATTTAGGTACAGGGACACATAAGTACAATTATCATACATAGTGTAAATTAATACAGTGGATCCCCGGTTTTTGTAATTTTTTCGTTCCAGAATGCTGTTCAAGTGTCATTACCAAATGAATTTATTCCCATAAGGAATAATGTAAAGTAGACTATTCCTTTTAGACCCCCAAAAATACACTTATAAAAGCATTTAAAAAATACACTTACATAAAAGGGCGAGTTTGGAGTAGGACGAACACCGGGGGTATACCTGGAGAGTGCAGTTAGTGTGCACAATGATTCAAGCCTAGATAAGTTTAGATTTAGAAGGATATAGGAAAGTGGTGAAATAGGGTAGTTGAGTGAACAGTCTCCTAGTAGTTATTGAGCAGGACCTTTGGTGTTTTAAATTTAGTTGCAAAATTTATGAGTGAAGGTTGTTTGACTAGCAGATGGGAAATTGTCAAGCTTATTTTGGTCCTTGGAAATAGAGTGAGATCTTCTCTGACCTTTTATGATTTATCTTTCAGTAGAAAAACAAACCCGAAAATTTGTCCGGGGAGCAATAAGGAGGCCTGAAGTGGAGACTCCTCTTCTCCCGTATACATTACTGAAGTTGAAAAGAGAAACTTTTGTTTTTCTTTTTGGGCCACCCTGTCTCGGTGGGAAACGGCCGATTTGTTGAAAGAATAATAATATCATCTTTATTTTCTACAGGTAAATGTACAAGGTATACAGGCCTAGCTGACATCAATGACATGTACTACAATAAGATACTACTATGTACGTATATAGAAAGCTCCTTGCTAATATAATATTTTTTATTTTAGCATGATACAGTACATGTTTGTACAAAGGAGTATAACAATTAGACTACCTCACCAACACCTACCTGAATACACTATTCTTAGCTCCAACCAACCCAATAGAAGTCTCGCTCATCATCAACACCCTTAAAAACAAGGCAGGAGACATAAACAGCTTACCACCTTTTATGTACAAAAAAGCTTCTCAGGTACTGTCACCAATTACTGCAACACTCTTCAACAAATCCATTGAATCCTCCACCTTCCCATCAATTCTCAAAATAGCTAGGGTTACCCCGATCCACAAAGGAGGTGATCAAGCAGACTTGAATAATTATAGACCAATATCTAACTTACCTCTGCTCTCTAAAATCTTTGAAAAATTAATTCATAGGCAGATCTATTCCTACCTCGTCTCACACAACATACTCAACCACTGTCAGTTTGGATTCAGGACTAACAAAAGCACAAATGATGCTATTATACACATGCTAGAGCTAATATACACCGCTCTTGTGAAGAAAAAAGTCCCACTGGGAATCTTCATTGATTTACGTAAAGCTTTTGATACAGTCGACCATAATTTACTGCTCACAAAATTAGCTCACAATAGTATAAGAGGGCACTCACTCGACTACCTAAAGTCATACCTTAGTAACAGAAGCCAATACGTGTACACAAATGGAGCTAACTCTTCCACACAACAAATTACAGTCGGTGTCCCACAAGGAAGTGTCCTAGGACTATGTACTCCTATTCCCCATTTACATCAATGACCTACCGAATGCATCACAACTACTCAAACCCATATTGTTTGCAGATGACACTACATATGTCTTCTCTCACCCAAACCCAGTCATACTGGCCAACACTGTTAATGCTGAATTACAGAAAATATCTACCTGGATGACGACTAACAAGCTTACTCTCAATACTGACAAAACCTATTTCATTCAGTTTGGAAACAAAGCTACAAATGTTCCACTTAACATAACACTTAATGGATCACCCATCACAAGACTCACAGAAGGAAAATTCCTAGGAATCCACCTTGACAGTAGCCTTAAATTCCAAACACACATACAACAAATTTCCAAGAAAATCTCAAAGACAGTAGGCATACTATCAAAGATACGCTACTATGTGCCTCAATCAGCTCTCCTTGCACTGTATCATTCACTCATCTACCCTTATCTCACCTATGGAATTTGTGCATGGGGCTCAACAACATTAAATCACCTTAGACCACTCATAACCCAGCAAAAGGCTGCAGTCAGAATGATCACAAATTCCCACTCTAGACAGCATACTCCACCAATATTCAAAAGCCTAAAACTACTCACCGTAAAGAACATTCACACTTATTCTTGTGCCTACTACATACTACATAGAACTCTACACTCTAATATAAACCCTCCACTCAAAATTCTCTCACCAACTTTAACAGAACTCATGACCATAACACAAGACACAGATCACTTTTTGAGATACCTCGAGTCCATATCACCCTGTGTAAAAATTCTATGCACATAAAGGGCCCCAAAATCTGGAATTCATTACCAGTAAATACTAAAATAACCTGGTCTGAACATCAATTTAAGACTCTTCTCAAAAACCACATACTCACCCTAAACTAAATACTATTCATACTGTAAACTACTTTCAACAATTCTCAGTGTTATTTTCCCATCCTACAAAACACTTTCACCTTGTCACAATGTAATATCCTCAGATTGTAATTTGAGTAAACTTATTATCTGTTATAAACATAAGCTAATGTTAAATTAAAACAAACTCAAACAATTTCTCTAGTATTAAGTAGTCTATAAGACATTAGATTTAGTCTGCCCATAATGCCATGGCATGATAGAGGCTCTTTGCACTTCAGTTCATGATGGTAATCTCGATATAAACTTGCAATGAAATAAAAATATTATTATATTATTATTATTATTATTATTATTATAGGTGTACATGCCAAAAGTTCCTTTATGTGCAGAACACTTTGCAGAACATAGAATAACCCAAAAAAAGTCAGACAGTGACTTATGCACACAAACACATACCACAGCAAAAAGGCGGGACCAGGAGCTGTGATTTCCCTGCAACCAAAAATAGGTAAGTACAAACAAAAATATAATCTAGAGGATACAAAGATAACTAACAAGGCAGTGAAGAAATAATTACTGGATGTTGATTTGTATCTCCCAGACAGAGAACATCCTACCTTTTTTGTCAATACCACCGATTACGTTATTAATGCAGCTCCTCATAGAACTCAAAGGATGACCCTCCATCAGAGAGTGAGAAAATATATACTACATAAGGATGATTTTCAACGCCCCAAGATCTTGAGTGACCTTCCAGAGGATCCAGATGATTGGGTAACTCCAGAACCTTTCTATGTCTACTGATATCACTTCTAACCCAAGTTCTGGTGATTCCTGTTTTTACTTCACAGCTATTACATCCATTTACGTAACAGTGCCAATAATACAAATGTTGGACACCACCTTTGCAAAGCACGCCGGCCAGCATCTCTAGATAGCAGTTTTTATAACCATGCTATCGTCCTTTAATTTACGTCCAGCAATTTATTAAAAAAAAAAAAAAAAAAAAAAAAAAATTGCACTTTGCCGATACAGAGTCATGCAACTATAACTTTGTTATACCTGTGTGACACTGTTGGGCAAATGTTATGCCCCCTTTTGATATATTACCTTGATATACCACTAAACACATATATTATGCACCAAAGTGTTGTTTGTTTGATATCTTTATTATGCACCCCATACCCATCCTGTAGTCAAAAGATTACAGAGGTACATAATGGGTCCAGGGACTGGACCTCAAAGTTTGATAGCTGAGCAAGTTACAAAGGTAATGAACTCAGATGGTCACAATCATGACAAGTTACAAAGGTATATGCAGATTACAGAGGTATATATAGGGTCCAGAGACTGGGCCCCAAAGTTTTGATAGCTGAACAAGGTACAATGGTAATTAATTCACTAGTTACAAGGTAATGAATCATGTAAGTAAATTTACTTACGTCTGTACATGGTTGCACTCATGAACAAATTATAAAGCAATGAGCAATCTATTAGTCTACACCCAGCCACAACTGTAATGAGTTATTGGTGCAAATTTTAATTGTTGGGTCACACACACACACATATACATATACACATACATATATACACATACACACGCATACATGTATATACATACACACATACACATACACACATGTACATACACACACACACACACACGTGTCAATGCTTTATTTACAGGGAGCAAAGTCAGGGTATTTTTCCAGAATGGTCTGTAATATACCACTGTGGATAAAATACTTTGACATATCTTGAACATTTGGGCCACTTACCTTTTTTATCCTTCCTCCACACACACCCCCTATTTTTCCCAATTTCCATCCTTACCTATCCTTCTTCCTTCCCCATCTTACCAAAGCTCTGGTCAAAATGATGATGATGGTGGACTCGACCTAAAACACCAGGGGAGACAAATGCCTCGCTCCTTGAGGCACTACACCTGCACTCTACCATGTATCATTGCGTTATCCTAGGTTTATTTACATATAAATAAATAATATGTTTACTCACACATAAATCTTGTTTATTTATGCATAAATAAACTCTATATTTATTTACACATAAATAAACCCAATGGTTATTTACACATAAACCCTGTTTATTTACACATCAACTATGCTTATTTACACAGATTAAAACTCTGTTTATTTACACATAAATAAACCCTATGTTTCTGTACACACAAATAAACCATTTCTTTACACACAAATAAACCCTATTTTTCTTTACACACCTATAAACCCCGTGTTTTTTTAAACATAAATAAACCCTTTATCATTTCCAAATCCTTTCTGCAAGTCTTAGTAAGATATTTTCACAATGAATGGTGTATGTATTTTAAGTGTTGTTAGTGATATTATTTCTTAGTCTGTAGTTCTTTGTGTGTACTATTATGTTTTATACTATCTATTCAGTTCAGACTCCCAGGCAAGGACCCACCAGGGGCGAGGGGAAAGCGGGGACAGAAGAAGAACAGCCGGTGAGAGAAAGAGCTGAAGTAGAAGAGAAAGAGTCAGGACCAAACCCAACAGTCTAACTACACTACTATCTATGGCACGACCGCTTTTATTTTATCAAGATTAGATAGAACTGCGATATCCGGATACCATGAACATATAACATTAAAAACCATGGAATGGTTTCTCCTGTCATGTTCCATCACATATGAAGATTTCCTTCCATACTATATCACACAGGAAGATTTCCTTTCATACTCCATCACACAGGAAGATTTCCTTCCATACTCCATCACATAGGAAGATTTCCTTCCATACTCCATCACATAGGAAGATTTCCTTCCATACTCCATCACACAGGAAGATTTCCTTCCTTCACAGCACACATAAGTGCGATAAACCACCTCAATTACTGACAACGCTTGAAGTTCCTAAACCTGTACTCTCTAGAACGCAGGCGGGAGAGATACATTATTATATACACGTGGAAAATTCTCGAGGGATTAGTACCAAACTTGCACACAAAAATCACTCCCTACGAAAGCAAAAGACTCGGCAGGCGATGTAACATCCCCCCAATGAAGAGCAGGGGTGCCACTAGCACGTTGAGGGACAACACAATAAGTGTGAGGGGCCCAAGATTGTTCAACTGCCTCCCAGCATACATCAGGGGGATTACCAACAAACCCCTGGCTGTCTTCAAGCAGGCACTGGTCAGGCACCTAAAGTTGGTGCCTGACCAGCCAGGCTGTGGTTCGTACGTTGGACTGCGTGCGGCCAGCAGTAACAGCCTGGTTGATCAGGCTCTGGTCCAACATGAGGCCTGGTCACAGACCGGGCCGCAGGGGCGTTGACCCCTGGAACTCTCTCCAGGTAGAAATTAAAATCTCATCGGAGTACAAAACTAATTCCAACCACACAATAGAGCGAAAAACTAATGTCAAAGACCTGGGAGTGATCATGTCAGAGGATCTCACCTTCAAGGACCATAACAATGTAGCAATTGCATCTGCTCGAAAAATGACAGGATGGATAATGAGAACCTTCAAAACCAGGGATGCCAAGCCCATGTTGACACTTTACAGATCGCTTGTTCTATCTAGGCTGGAATATTGCTGCACACTAACTGCACCTTTCAAGGCGGGTGAAATTGCTGACCTTGAAAATGTGCAGAGAACCTTCACGGCACGCATAAGTGCGATAAACCACCTCAACTACTGGGAACGCTTGAAGTTCCTAAACCTGTACTTGTGGAAACTTTTTTAGTCACTAAAAGTTCCACAGGATAAGGGAGCCGTCAGGAGCCTTACACACCGTGGATCGGCCCTCGGAGTTTATAAACCCACACACCCAACAAAACATACGCACACTCCAGCTGATGATGGTGACTATTGTGTATATATTTAATTGATAGATTTATCCACCTAGGAACACCTAGGCAAGTTTGTACAGCTAGAGACTAATAGTAGGATTATTAAGGCAACGTTACGTATTAATACTGTAGCTCTAGCACCCTAATATAGGTAGTTATAGGCCTGAATAGGCAAGCATTAGATTATGTTAGCTAACGAGAACTGGCAGCTCTACACTTGAATCTAGGTGGGAAAGAGCCCAGTTCCTTCTTACCAGAGCAGACCCCACACGAACAAGACGTGCTGAGATTAGGCAGCACCCCCAACGTGACCCAACATCTGTCCTGGGGCCACGGAGGAGATCCCGAAGTACCGTGGACATCTGCCTCCATCCAGACCCTGTCACAGTAAGACTAGGCTTTCTTTCTCTCAGTATCTGGCCAGTTTTCTGGGGGAAACATTAGTGAGTTATCTGTGGGTCTTAGGCGGACGGACGACTTGTGTTGGTATGTACCAGCGTCGTCTCCTAAGTTCAAGTCTGGAAGCTAGTGTTACTTACTGTATATATTACTCAAGGACTTCCCAAGGAACCAGGGGACTCTGAGGTGCAGACAGGACACTAATTTCACCATCTTTTGCAGACAAAGTTTCTTCACTGCACATGGTGTTAGGAGGGGTTATATATAAGGAAGACCAGGACACATAGCCACCTTTTTTTCCAAGTAAGTAATCTCCCTTATAGTATTGTGTAGGCAGTGTGGGGTTCCCCTTACTGCAATCAGCTAGAAATTTGTACCATAGCCACTTGTAAGTCTGAGAGAAGTGTCTCAGAGTGTCGGTGTCAACAGTGCTTGCCCAGAGTGCAACTTACAAGAGGCCAATCCAGACAAGTTTCTACATGGTCCTTCTTAACCAAGATGTGGAATAGCTAGTTTAGCAGACACATTAGTCTTAATTAACTAGGCCACAGTTAATGTACCAGTCATTTTCGAAGCTAGGTTAGTTTTCACACCTAGGCCCAAAGACTTACTCAGGCTAGGTTAAGCTAACTAATCAGAAGTTATTATTTACAGTAATCTACAGGCAGGCCAAGTAGGCTAGTCAAGCTGTGAGTTTAGTTATTTACAGTGATTACAAGTAAGCCAGGTTAGGTAACTTGCATATTTAATTACTTACAGTGAACTGCAGGCAGCCACAGTTAGGGTAGGCCTCTGCAATAATTATAACAGTTATAACAGCTAGGTCAGATTTAACCTAGCTATTATTTACCTTGCAAGCTAGATTCAGGCTAGCTGCACACTAATTTCAACAGTGATAAAGTTAGGCTAGGTGTTACCTTCACCAGCTAACTACAATAATTGTCTAGGCTTAGTTAAGCCAAAGCTAATTACACAACATTATTCATATACTGTTTATAAGTGAATTACTGAATTTATTTTGTGCTGACCAATTGAATTTAATTTACAAAGACTACATATTTTACTGTGTGAATTTTGTTGTAGTATTTGACTCATTTAATTTGTGATTTGCTAGCTCAAGCCCTGTAACTATTTACTATTGGGCACAGGGAGTTGCTAGGTTAAGCTTTCATAACAACAATATACATTTTAGTTGGGTTTGAGGACTAGCAGTGCATATTTAATAGAGTCAAGTCAACAGTTGTAAAGTAAAGCCATCAAGCTTGTTGAGGGGCTTTGGGAATCACTTATTCTCACCTAATACCGTGTTGTACTGTGGGGTGGGCTAATTGACGTATAAATTAGCGACAAACTCTAACTAAACCACAACTATGATGGGGGAGAATCAGGGAGCACCTACCCCACCTCTAAGCCAGCTAAAGCGGTCTATGAGCGCCCACAAGGGTCGACTAACCAGGGCATGTAGGGAGAGCCGTGCTGTCAGGAAAAACCCAGATGCAGATTGCGAGGATCTAGAAAGGTGTTTAGAGCTTTTAGAGGGAAGGCTAAAGGCATTGGAGACAGCCTATCTTCGTTACGAGACAGAAGCCTATGAGACAGAGGAACCTGACGATGTTGTCGAGACAGCTAGGGAGGAATGCGATGATCAGAGGGCCGAAGGTCTAACAGAGTGGGGACTCTGCAAAAAGTTAAAGAAAGTATTGAAGGCTAATACAGCAAGGTCAACAAATAATAGTACAGGGCACACACGTCAGCACAGTCCCCTTAGAGTGTTACCCAGATTACCTACATTAAATTTACCAACATTTGATGGAACTTTGACCGAGTACATTCTGGGATCAGTTTAAATCACAGATAGATGACAGGGATGATTTGTCAGATGCCACCAAACTACAGTACTTACGTTCACAGCTCAAGGGTAAAGCCCTGGACTTGGTCCGGCATTACCAAACCACTGACATTAATTATCAACATGCCAAGGATCAACTAAAGAATACGTATGGCAACACAGAGGAGATAATGATAGCTATATTTTATCGATTGTCCGATCTTGAGGCTTGCCGTCATGACCGTCAGAGCTTAGAGAAGTTCAAAATCGAAGTCACGAGTCTGACAAACAGTCTTAGAGATCTACATGATTGGGGCGGATCGGAATGGATGGTCAGTCAGACAATTCAGAGGAAACTAGCTAGCACTACAATACATGAGTTACACTTGAAGTATGGGACTAACCGGTTCACAATACAACAGATTGTTGAGGGGTTGAGCGATATCGTGATTCACCTGAGTATAGGTCAGGCAGAGAAACCACCCGCGAGGGTGAAATCGTTTGACCACACCGGACACTCGAGAGATAGAACTAAAGCTCCCCCCGCTAGGATCGGCACCTATTATGCCCAAGACAGGCCCTCAACCAAGGGGGAAACCACCAAGACGACCAGCACTTAAACATGTGTGTTCTGCTAAGGAGAACATACTAGTTTAGGGTGTTCGAGCTTCACTACCTATGACCAAAGACGCCAAAGACTAAAGGAGTTGAAACGCTGTTTCAAGTGTTGCGGCCAACACTTTGCCCGGGACTGTGACCTCCAGCTCGGGGAGTGTCGAGGCTGTTGGAAGGGTAAGCACCACAGTGCGCTGTGCCCTAAGGATACCAGATCAGCCCAGGCTAAGGGGATCAAGCCCCAAGAGAGGGCAGAGAACAGAGACGAGTCTGAGGTAGTGGTGAGTGTGGTGAGAGCGACCCAGGGGACTAGTTCAGGTGAACGGTTTCAAGGTTCCGTGGCACTGCCCACGGTGATGGCGGTGGTTATAAATGGGAAGAGATCCGAAACGACCAGTTTGTTTTTTGACACTGGGGCCCAACGATCATTCATAACGGAGACTCTGGCGGCCAAGTTGAAATTGAAGTCCAAGGGTAAGGCTGACATGAAGGTGGAAGGGTTCGGTGGGACAGTTCCGCACAGATCTTATCCTGTTGTAGATGTAGCAGTTAGATTGGGCGGGCATCGCAGGAATATCTCAGCCTTGAAAGTGAAGAGGCTGCCCGATATCATTACCACCAAGGGTCTAGCTGCGGCAGTCAAACGTTTGAGGGAGTTGGGCGTGAAGCTAGCGGAACCGGAAATTACCACAGACAATGTCGGCAACATAGGAATTTTGGTAGGAGGGGATTACGTAGACGAGTTCGTATCCACCAGAAAGGTCGTCAAGGAAGGTATCGGCCTGTACAGGACTCCTGCGGGGTACATCGTAGGAGGCAGGGTACCAGCCCATTTCCCGGCGACGCCTGGGAAGGGGGGCTCTGGCACCACAGCAACCGAGGCCGTGCTAGTGATGCGGATCGGATTACATGAGGGCCTATCCGAAACCCAAGGCAGCATAGTTGACGGAGAACCAGTCCACAAACTGTGGGACTTGGATGTAGTAGGAATTAAGGGTGATCAACCACCCCCGAACACGAAGAAACTTATCAGGATTATTTGAGCCATGTCCAGTTCAAGGACGGCCAGTACTGGGTGAGACTACCTTGGAAACCGGTACACCCTGCGTTACCCACTAACTTTAAGAAGGCATGGGGTCAGTTGAACTCCCTGGTGAACAGCCTGACCAAGAAGGCTCTGGTAGGGAAGTACGATGGCATTATTAAAGAACAGTTGTCCCTGTGGTTCATAGAGAAGGTACTGCATGCCACTCCAGGAGAAAATACCCACTATCTCCCGCACATGGCTGTTACCAAAGAGTCAGTAACCACTCCCATCAGGGTAGTCTTCAATTGCATCTCACAGGCGAGTCCCGAGAGCCCTCATTAAAGCGACTGTCTGTTCACCAGGCCATCTCTGACTCAGAAATTAGCCGACGTGTTGTTGAAGTTTAGGACAGAACAATACGCCTATGCAGCGGATATTAGTAAGCCTTCCTACGAATTGGGTTGCAACAGCAAGACAGGGACTACACTAGGTTCTTGTGGGTGGCGAACTGCGAGGTACCTGAGCAGGGGTACGAAACTTACAGATTTAAGGCAGTGTTGTTTGGGGCCACGAGCTCACTGTTCTTATTACAGGCCACGATAGATTATCACCTGGCAAATTGTAACAGCCCCCTCAAAGAACTGTTGAAGACTTTATTTTATGTGGACAATATGCAAGGCACCACTTCTGATGAGGGGGAGTTAATGGACATCTACCAGGAGTCCAACGGGAGATGCTCTCGGCTAACATGCCGCTGAGGGAATGGGTAATGAACAATCCTGCATTGCGATACAGAGTAGAACATGATTACGCTGGTTATACGGTGCCGGAGGTAACCTCAGTATTGGGAGTGGAATGGGAAATTGGGGAAGACAGACTTAGGGTGAAAAGAAACCCGACGGGGACGGGAAGCTGACCAGAAGGTCCCTGTTAAGTAAAGTCCAGACTGCCTTTGACCCACTGGGTCTGTTGACACCCATTACTATTCGTGGGAGAATGCTAGTACAGCAGACCTGGGAGCTGAACCTGGGTTGGGACGACACACTGCCAGAGACCATCTGTCAGGAGTGGGATCTAGTCAGCAAAGATTTAGCAGAGCTACACGATTTCGCATTTCCTAGGTCCCTCGGGTGTACTGGACAAGATTATGACCTACATGTCTTTTGTGATGCCTCCTCCCGGGCGTATGGCGCCGTAGCATACTTGGTGGGTGGGAGCCAGGTTAATCTGGCCACCAGCCGGGCAAGGGTAACACCCTTAAAGGAGTGTTCAATACCAAAGCTAGAGCTCACAGCGATGTTGCTGGGAGCAAGACTGGGGGAATATGTGAAAGAAGTGTTAAGAAACCTGAAGGTGATCCACACCTATATATGGACAGATTCGGAGGTAGCCTTACAGTGGGTACAGAACGACAGGTCCAAACTTCCCTACGTCAGGAACCGGGTGAAGGAGATACGGGAGCTACAGACAGCATCCACTATTTTACATGTACCTACCGATCAAAATCCGGCTGACCTGATCAGTAGAGGGGTGACACACAAAAAACTAAGTAGAAGCGAGATTTGGTTTAAAGGCCCAGACTGGTTACCAGCAAAAGAGCGCTGGCCAGAACAGAAATTCGGTGAGGCAACCAGCAGCATAGTACATTTCGTGGGGGAGTCAGGCACTGATCTGCTAGACCCCAAACGTTACTCCTCGTGGAGGAAGCTAATGGGAGTCACCGAAATGGTGTTTCGATTTGTGAGAAAGTTGATTGACAAGGTAAATAGAGGCCGACAGTTGTCGATTGTAGGTCCCAGAGAGTACTGGATACAGCAGTACCAGAAGGAGAGGTTTCCAGGAGTTCTGGAGGTACTAGCTGCCGGGCAGCCAGATACGTTGTCGATTGTAGGTCCCAGAGAGTACTGGATACAGCAGTACCAGAAGGAGAGGTTTCCAGGAGTTCTGGAGGTACTAGCTGCCGGGCAGCCAGATACGGCATCAGGTCTAGTACCCGACTGCAACTCAGGGAGCAGTAAACTGGTCCACTCCTTGGGATTATTCTTGGATCATGCTGGTCTGATAAGATGCAGGGGAAGACTACACAATGCTGAGCTCAGTTATTGGAGCAAACATCCCGTGCTACTGGGAAACGATGGGTGGTTGTCAGAGTTGGTGATACTTGACGCTCATCAGAGAACCATGCATGGAGGGTTTGGAGAGACACTCACCTGTCTTCGTCAGAATTACTGGGTGCTGAAGGGCCGAGCAGCTGTCAAGAGGGTGATGGCGGTATGATGGGAGGACTCTATCCTACCCTGGACCACCCCCACTGCCTCAGGAACGGGTGCAGAGTGACAGACCCTTTGAGACTGTGGGAATAGATTACACAGGGGCTATCATACTGACAAACCCGGGAGGGGAGAGTGTAGACCCACAGAAGGTATATATCTGTCTGTTTACTTGTGCAACTACCCGAGCCGTACATTTGGAACTGGCGGAAGATATGTCTACCGAGACTTTCGTGAAGTTGTTCAGGAGATTCACAGCTCGGTTCTCTTGTCCAAGATTGATTATATCAGACAATGGCACAAGCTTCAAAGCGGCCAGCAAAGTCTTTAAGAATCTGTTGGACAACGGAGAGGTACGAGAATACCTGAAGAAGATAGAGTGTGAGTGGAAGTTCATAATTCCCCGAGCACCATGGCAAGGGGGCTTCTACGAACGTATGGTGGGTACGGTTAAAGGTTAAAAGATGTCTCCGTAAGGTCTTACACAGCAAGAGGGTGACCACGGATGAGTTTGAGTTGCGAACGATTTTGGCCGAGATAGAAGCGAGAGTCAATAATAGACCCTTAACATATGTACAAAATGGTATTGACGAGGAGGAAGCTCTCACCCCCAATCACATGTTATTTGGTAAGAGGATCGAGCCCTTCCCTGCAATCTTGAGCCAGTCTTCTAGGGAGCAGGACTACTGTGGGCCCGAAGGACCCCCCATCAGTGAGGAACTACACAAGAGTCACAATAAGTTAGTGAAGGTTCTAGACAAATGGAACCAGGTATGGCGTAATGATTATTTGACAGCTTTGCGGGAACATTTTTATGGGGCGGACCCTGAGGGGAACAAGGTGACGGAGAGCTCACTGGGGGGGCTTGCGGGAGGCGGATTTGATATAGACTAACCTTTACCTTCGTCGGCGGGAGGATGTAGAAACTTTTTTAGTCACTAAAAGTTCCACAGGATAAGGGAGCCGTCAGGAGCCTTACACACCGTGGATCGGCCCTCGGAGTTTATAAACCCACACACCCAACAAAACATACGCACACTCCAGCTGATGACGGTGACTATTGTGTATATATTTAATTGATAGATTTATCCACCTAGGAACACCTAGGCAAGTTTGTACAGCTAGAGACTAATAGTAGGATTATTAAGGCAACGTTAGGTATTAATACTGTAGCTCTAGCACCCTAATATAGGTAGTTATAGGCCTGAATAGGCAAGCATTAGATTATGTTAGCTAACGAGAACTGGCAGCTCTACACTTGAATCTAGGCGGGAAAGAGCCCAGTTCCTTCTTACCAGAGCAGACCCCACACGAACAAGACGTGCTGAGATTAGGCAGCACCCCCAACGTGACCCAACATCTGTCCTGGGGCCATGGAGGAGATCCCGAAGTACCGTGGACATCTGCCTCCATCCAGACCCTGTCACAGTAAGACTAGGCTTTCTTTCTCTCAGTATCTGGCCAGTTTTCTGGGGGAAACGTTAGTGAGTTATCTGTGGGTCTTAGGCGGACGGACGACTTGTGTTGGTATGTACCAGCGTCGTCTCCTAAGTTCAAGTCTGGAAGCTAGTGTTACTTACTGTATATATTACTCAAGGACTTCCCAAGGAACCAGGGGACTCTGAGGTGCAGACAGGACACTAATTTCACCATCTTTTGCAGACAAAGTTTCTTCACTGCACATGGTGTTAGGAGGGGTTATATATAAGGAAGACCAGGACACATAGCCACCTTTTTTTCCAAGTAAGTAATCTCCCTTATAGTATTGTGTAGGCAGTGTGGGGTTCCCCTTACTGCAATCAGCTAGAAATTTGTACCATAGCCACTTGTAAGTCTGAGAGAAGTGTCTCAGAGTGTCGGTGTCAACAGTGCTTGCCCAGAGTGCAACTTACAAGAGGCCAATCCAGACAAGTTTCTACAGTACTCTCTAGAACGCAGGCGGGAGAGATACATTATTATATACACATGGAAAATTCTCGAGGGCTTAGTACCAAACTTGCACACAAAAATCACTCCCTACGAAAGCAAAAGACTCGGCAGGCGATGTAACATCCCCCAATGAAGAGCAGGGGTGCCACTAGCACGTTGAGGGACAACACAATAAGTGTGAGGGGCCCAAGATTGTTCAACTGCCTCCCAGCATACATCAGGGGGATTACCAACAAGCCCCTGGCTGTCTTCAAGCAGGCACTGGACAGGCACCTCAAGTCGGTACCTGATCAGCCAGGCTGTGGTTCGTACGTTGGACTGCATGCGGCCAGCAGTAACAGCCTGGTTGATCAGGCTCTGGTCCAACAGGAGGCCTGGTAACAGACCGGGCCGCGGGGGCGTTGACCCCTGGAATTCTCTCCAGGTAGGTAAACTCCATCACACAGGAAGATTACCGTCATATTACTGGTATACTTCAGTAGGGCAACGTGGACATATTCAAGCACTTCACAACAAGATTCAGTAGCCACGGTTACTTCAAAGTTTTTCATTCATTTGGACTGAAGTTACTTTTGCTTGTAGTTTATTGCCTTTCATTTTGGATGGCCTGTCATACTGAGTTAATGGGAATAATGAGTGCAGTATTATCTTAACAATAAAGGAGACTTCAAAATCCGTCATCTCTGGACAGTATAAATAATTGCTACATTTAATATATTATATATATATATACGTATATATATATATATATATATATATATATATATATATATATATATATATATATATATATATATATATATATATATATATATATATATATATATATATATATATATATATATATATATATATATATATATATATATATATATATATATATATATATATATACACACACAGAGACACTTTAATGTCAAACTTAGGGATTAAAGTATTCTTGTTTGGAGGTGAGTCTTTATGACCCCTGTGTAGTCAAAATGTTTAAAACCCCATTAACCAAATACATTTACTCACACAAAAAGGAGTGGATAAAGAATAAAGAGCGACCGTCAGGGAGACGTGGAGCGACCAGGACCACTACTGACACACTGACAGGCACAGCTTCTCTAGTTCTCCTACTGGCAGTGGTGCCACATCCCTCCCACTTTAGTGGAAAATTATACATGTCACAATCATGGCGCAATACTATCTTGTTTATTTAATAATTACCTACATATCCTAATCTTTATATTCGACTTCTAACAGTGCATTCAAAATTTGTTTTTAATATATATACCGAACCCAGAAGAGTTAACAATTATTAACTGGAGTTCATGAAGTCAACATTACCCGACAATGGTGCAACACACACACATACAGGCAAAAGTTTCCTCCCATTAATGCACTTATACACACCCACTCTATGCAGACAACATCTACATCATATTGTATGAGTTGCGAAGGCCGCATATCTTTCATTACTAAGAATAATATTTTTATATATATTCACTTAACCTTCAAGGAGGATGGATTACCTGTTGCACCTCAGGTACTGCATCACCCCAACGGATTTAGCTCTTCTCCATAAATATAATAAATTATATTCACGAGACCCCAGTGGAAATAAGTCAATCTGTCTGACTTTTTTGAGTTATCCTAGGTTCTCTACACATAAATCTATGTAGCTGTATTTGTGTATACCTGAACAAGCTTACACACAAAGAATGCTACAATGAGCCACGTAAATCAATATTCCAAGAGGCTTGCTGGCTATACAGCTCCAAGCACTGGCACTGAGCCAGGCATTTTCCCAGAGTCCCTGCAGGATATACAGTATTTCAACAACCACAAAACTATGATACTTGGTCCTGGTCTTTATAGTTACCTGGGAAAGGATTTCTCACCACGTTGCATCCCAGTCACTTGACTAAGGTAGAGTTTATTTTTGTACTAGATGTATTTCGGCTGTAGCGTGATCCCATAGTTAGTCGAGTCGCCTGAGTACTCACCTAATTGTACTCACCTAATTGTGGTTGCAGGGGTCGATACTCAGCTCCTGGTCCCGCCTCTTCGCTGTCCGCTACTGGGTCTCTGCTCTCTCTGCTCCATGAGCTTTATCATACCTCGTCTTAAAACTATGTATGGTTCCTGCCTCCACTATATCTTTCTCTAGACTATTTCACTTCCTGACTACTCTGTGGCTGAAGAAATGCTTCCTAACATCCCTTTAACTCATCTGAGTCTTCAGCTTCCAGTTGTGTCCCCTTGTTTCTGTGTTCCCTTCTGGAACATCCTGTCCCTGTCTACCTTGTCGATTCCCCGCAGTATTTTGTATGTCGTTATCATGTCTCCTCTGACCCTTCTTTCCTCCAGTGTTGTTAGTCCTATTTCCCTCAACCTTTCTTCATAGGACAGACCCCTGAGTTCCTAATGTTCCTGAGTGCCTAATTTACTGTGCACCTGCAACTCATCCTGTGAGTGGTAGTCAAAAGATTACACAATAAGTGTCAGGGGCCCAAGATTGTTCAACTGCCTCCCAGCATACATCAGGGGGATTACCAACAAACCCCTGGCTGTCTTCAAGCAGGCACTGGATAGGCACCTAAAGTCTGTACCTGACCAGCCGGGCTGTGGTTCGTACGTTGGACTGCGTGCGGCCAGCAGTAACAGCCTGGTTGATCAGGCTCTGGTCCAACGTGAGGCCTGGTCACAGACCGGGCCGCAGGGGCGTTGACCCCTGGAATTCTCTCCAGGTAAACTCCAGGTACATAATGGGTCCAGGGACTGGACCCCAAAGTTATGATAGCCAGACCCACTGAACATTGTTACACTACTAAAAAGGAATATTAGGCATTTCGTATTTTACAATTATTTCATATAGTTGTTGTACAGAGTACAGTAAGGAATACAAAATGCTAAATGTATCCCCGTATCCCTCTGTGCCGGGTCCCCACTACCTCAATGTAAACAGTACAGACTGCGGCAATACTCTCTAGTGCAGTTAAATAACGTTGAAGATATAAAGCTAATCAGAAGAGATTTACAAGTTGTCACATGGAAACTATTATCTTCATTTCCTTGAAAAAAAGTTGCAAATAGGCACTTAATTCGAACGTTCCATTAAGAAACATCAGCTCCGAAAGTTTAGAGCCAATCAGAAGAGTTGAATATCATAATATACAGCAGCACTTAAAGTTTGAAGACGCTCGGAAGTTATATTCTCAAGTTATCAGCATTGAAGGTTTGAAGCCGATCGGATGAGGCATTCGCAAATTATCTCATGACAACAAATATTGCAATTTATCCAAACCATTCTCTCAATACAATGAGGCAGCGATTAAGATTTAAAACTGATCAGAAGATGCACTCTCCTCTTATGTCATGAAAACAATTTTTTTATATAAAATTGGCGAAGCATCTGTTGAGGGGAAACACACCATTGCTAGAAGTTTGAAGCCAAACAGAAGATGCATTCTCCAGGAGTCGCACAGAATTTAATAATTCCAAAGGAATTAAGTGTTAGTAAATTGGCAAAAATATCCTCCTGAAAGACTGTATACATCCTGTGGTTAGTACTCCAATATTATTACTACTAATAATAATACTATTATTATTATTATTATTATTATTATTATTATTATTATTATTATTATTATTATTATTATTATTATTATCATCTCCGAAGGGAGACCTTGAAAAGTCTAATTATGTTTCCTTTTTTCTTCCAATTTTTCGTTTTCACTTCGCTCACAACTCGAGAAAGCCTCATCCAATTAATTTGCTTTAAAATACCAACGCTTGTACGCGGCCACAAGGGTCAGATTCTTGGAACAATTGTCATGTGCAGGTGTCGTGATGTTGAAGACAGTCGCAGCATCCTGTGTTCTTGTCCAGACCATATTCGGGCCTCCAGCTTCATTGCAGTGCTCCTTTCCTAGAATATGACTGACTCCACTACTACTACAACCACTACCACTACCAGTGCATGTAACCCAGCCGGAGGCGGGCGGTAGTGGCATCCAAGAGCCTGCTTATTTTGTTGGATGCACCATAGACATGTGGCTCCTCCTGCATGATAGAATGATGATAGATGGACTGACTGGTGTCAATCTCCCTGAGTCTTAAGTCAATAAAATTCAGTTGAAGTTCTTTTCGTATTATTGTTCTCAAACTGCTAACTGACAAGCTAAGATTGTAATTTACCCCCTCTTTGAAAGCATAAAACTTAGCCAATTTATCAGTTCTATCATGCATCTGAAGACCAATGTGAGATGGAATCCACAGCATGTGCACCCTGACTCTACTATCCACAATCCTATCATACCTGTGTCTGGCTTCTGACACAAGCATGCTACAAGTTATTCTTGATGAGTTGAGAGCATTTATGGATGACAGAGAATCAGTTACAATTAGAGAGTCAATCTTAGATACATGGACGCATTTGAGTGCAAGGAGTATGGCAAACAGTTCTGTCTGAAGGGTCTTTGGCAGGTTAAATCACCACCACCAGATGTAGACCAAATAAAATGTAAACTTTGTCAGTTGGATTATTGTCACACCCTGCGTCATTATGTACTGGAGTGCGATAAAATTAATGAATTCAGAGACAACTCACTCAGAAATGTTCAAGATATGTCAAAGTATTTTATCCACAGTGGTATATTACAGACCATTCTGGAAAAATACCCTGACTTTGCTCCCTGTAAATAAAGCATTACCACACATACGTGTGTGTGGGTGTATGTGTGTTTGTGTGTATGTGTGTGTGTGACCCAACAATTAATATTTGCACCAATAGCTCATTACAGTTGTGACCGGGTGTAGACTAGTAAATTGCTCATTGCTTTATAATTTGTTTATGATTGCAACCATGTATAAAGTAAGTAACTAAATTTACTTACATGATTCATTACATTTGAAACTTGTGAGTTCATTACCTTTGTACCTTGTTCAGCTATCAAAACTTTGGGGCCCAGTCTCTGGACCCATTATATACCTCTATAATCTGTAAATACCTTTGTAACTTGTCATGATTGTGACCAGATCTACCTGAGTTCATTACCTTTGTAACTTGCTCAGCTATCAAAACTTTGAGGCCCAGTCCCTGGACCCATTATGTACCTCTGTAATCTTTTGACTACCGCCCACAGGATGGGTATGGGGTGCATAATAAAGATATTAAACTAACTAACAACTACCAGTTCATGGAGTGGACCAGTACATGCAGGCGTGGACCAGTACATGCAGGAGTGGATCAGTACATGCAGGAGTGGACTAGTACATGCAGGAGTGGACCAGTACATGCAGGAGTGGACCAGTACATGCAGGAGTGGACCAGTACATGCAGGAGTGGACTAGTACATGCAGGAGTGGACTAGTACATGCAGGAGTGGACCAGTACGTGCAGGACTAGACCAGTACATAAAGGAGTGGGCCAGTGCATGCAGGAGTGGACCAGTACATGCAGGAGTGGACCAGTACATACAGGAGTGGACCAGTACGTGCAGGACTAGACCAGTACATGCAGGAGTGGACCAGTGCATGCAGGAGTGGACCAGTGCATGCAGGAGTGGACCAGTACATGAAGGAGTGGACCGGTACCACGGGCTGGGCTACATGTAAACACATTCTTTCTTTTGTTTATTTAACATAAACATTACTTTTTTACAGCATAAAACAAAATATAAAATTGCATTTGCATTCTGTATTCATGGAGAAACGCTAAACCCCTAAGGGCTATACGGCGTCTGGGGAATGATTATTATAATCAAAAGGAAGCGCTAAACCAGAGGGGGAAGGGCAAATCCAATTCCTTGTATTTAAATTACAGGATTGCCTTGCATAGTGTGGTTAATGGGTGCAGAAAAAGGTGTCGTGGCATGCAAAATCGCGCTGTTAAAAACATTGTTATAATGTGTTAAGTGCAGGAAAGCATCTTCTTACAAATTATTATTATTATTATTATTATTATTATTATTATTATTATAATCTAAACTAAGCGGTAAAACCACCAGGGCCATACAGCTTATTGCAAAACAAAATCTGTTTTCTCGACATTAAAAATTTGTTGATTCTTGTATGTTTTAGTTACAGATGGAAACACAGGACGTGTTTCCTTACACTGGTTGTCTTTGTTCACCCATCAGTATAAGGGGTACCTGGGTGTTAGTCGACTGGTGTGAGTCGCATCCTGGGACAAAATTGACCTAATTTGCCAGAAATGCTCAGCATAACAAGGGGCTTTCTATATAGTAGTATGTCATTGATGTCAGCTATGGTCTGTATACCTTGTACATGTACTTGTAGTAAATAAGTACATGTACATGTCCTTTTTCAATCGCTTCTTTGAAGACAATAGTAAAGTGGACAATTAAGCACATAGTGTTCAAGACAGTGACCATATGCCTGATCACATAATTTGGATTTAGTTTGATCATCATCTGTGTGTCTCCCAAACTGCCAGAAGTACTTGTAGCCAAGCCTAAGCCTGGCCACTACATCAGTCAGTCTGTTCACATTGCAAGTTGCTCCATAAACATACTTATCTACGTTCATGTTATTATAGTGGGTTATAGATCTACTCAGGTTTCTAACTGCCCCATACTCTTTTTAAAGTTATAAAACCAGCCACGTCTTGCAGAACATTTTTAAGAGTTCCCCTTCATCTCCATTTTCTTTCACCAACTTATAGTTTATTTAATATCTTTATTTACTACAAGTACATGTACAAGGTATACAGACCTAGCTGACATCAATGACATATAGAAAACTGCTTGTCATGCAGAGCATGACACTAATCGACTAACACCCAGGTACCTATTTTACTGATGGGTGAACATTGACAGCAGGTGTCTTAAGGAATCGCCGAATGTTTCCACCCTTGCCGGGAATCGAACCCGGACACTAAGCGTGTGAAGCGACAGCTTTACCTACTTTTTTGGGTTATCTTAGGTTCTTTACACATATGCTGCTATGTATGATAATCTATGTAACTGTATTTGTGTATACCTGAATAAACTAACTTACAAGTCACAAGCCACAGGTTCACATAAACAAAGCGTCATTATTCTTCATGATACTGAAATAAGTCTCCAAGGACCCCAATGGAAATAGGTCACTTTTTTTTTTTTTTTTTGGGGGGGGGGGTATCCTAGGTAATTTCCACATATGCTAAAGTATGTATGATAGTTGTACTTGTGTACCTGTAACTAAATAAACTTGCTTAATATAGCAAAACTCGCGGTGTTCAGAACAGCGTTATATAAGATATTTACTGAAATTTTGAGGAAAATTTGTTATATTGTAAAGTTAAAATTATCAAAAAATCACGAGACGTCTTAAAAAATTCATATAAATGAAAATTTGTTGAAATAAAAATTCAAATATTAATAATTATTTGTATTTGCAATTTATATTGCGCAAGATTAACATAAACTGACACAAATTAATGTCTTGTGGATCATGCTGCCGTGTAGCCACCATCAACAGCAAGAAGATGACCATTAACCATGTCACTTTCCTCAGAGAGTAAGTACACTGCGGCGTTCACCACATCAGTCACTTCAGCAAACCTTCCTTGGGGTATACGAGCCAACATGGGCGCAGCTTTGGCTGGATCAGCCCATGCTTTGCGCCCCATGGTCGTCATCACCACAGTAGGACACACTGCATTCACGCGGATCCCCTTCGGTGCTAACTCCAGAGCCATGACCTTGGTCAGCATGTTCAGGGCTCCCTTAGAGGCGCAGTACACAGTGTGATCCTTAAGCGCAGATTGACCCGCTTGAGAAGATAGGTTGATAATAGCACCTTTCTGTCCTCTTGCTACAAGGTCGCCAGCCACCACTTGTGACACATTCATCACTGCCTTCACGTTCACGTTGAACAGCTCGTCGAAACTCTCTGGTGTAGCTGTTAGAAATGGTTGCAAGGAAGTACACGCTGCATTATTTACCAGAAGTTGAATGGGAGTTATTTTCTGTACTATTTCCCTAGCCGCATTCCAGTCACTTAAGTTAACACACATGATCTGGATACTTGGGTACTCGGCTTTCAAAGACTCAAGATGGGAGGCAGTTTTGCTCAGAGCGAAGACTTCTGCGCCCATCTCTAGTAGTCTGATAGCAATTTCTCTGCCAATACCATCCCCAGCTCCAGTTACTAGCGCTCGGCGACCCGTAAACTTGCCCATGGTCCCTGAAGGTGGTCAGCCCTGAATGACCCTCAAAAGCTTAGCTTTACTTTAACTGAATAACAATATTGTTAATTCAGTTGAGCTAAGTTAATGGAGCTAACAAGGCCGTTATTGTACTGGACCGGACAAGGCTGCTACGGTACTGGACCGGACAAGGCTGCTACGGTACTGGACCGAACAAGGCTGCTACGGTACTGGACCGACAAGGCTGCTACGGTACTGGACCGGACAAGGCTGCTACGGTACTGGACCGACAAGGCTGCTACGGTACTGGACCGAACAAGACTTACTGTAATCTGGCCATAAAAAGTCTTGAAACTAAAAATGTTTTTCCTTTAGAAAACGTTTTTATAATTCAGTTTTTTTCCAGGAGTTACCTTAAGAGAGTTATCGGAAGCAATACAACACTTCCTTTTCAAATGTTGTATAATATTTGTGTAGAGAATTTAATTTCTTCCGTGGGTGACTGTATCTTGCCAGATGTTATCTCTACCTTCTTCATCCAAAGTCAGAGGGCTGTAAAAAACAATATTTTTGTAATGACAATATTTACAAGTGACTGGTCGGTCGCCCTCTCAAACCTTTGCATTTTTTTCATAATCTCACAGTAGTGTAAACAACACAGCACAACTATTACAAGTCCCATTTTACATCACAGTCATTTGTAAGGAATGCCTCTTTGTGTAACATATACAGAGGCCCTCTCACATTATCTCTGAAGTCTCAACCTCTCCTCACCACTAGCACTCACGTATTTAACAACCTAATTCATTAGCATCACACATCCCTGTCTATGACCCACCTATACTAAAAAAAAATCGATCTCTTTAGTATACTCTAACCTGAGTCTCACTCTGGTACCACATAATGTAATCTTCAAATTTAACGGAATGGAGTGGTGAGCCAGTGGAAGGCCTCGGTCATGTAACCAAAAGTTTCCTGATGAATAAAATAGCACACTATCAATTCCCTTCAAAAATTTCTTAAAATATATATATATAACAATGTTGGTAGTGTAATGAACATTAGTCACTGGAAACAGACACACTCACCTAGACATAAAATGAAACTAGAAATATAGATATGGCTATATATTTTGGATTATCTGGTGAACAGAGCCTCGTCAGAAGCCGAAATATATACAAATTTTTCATTTCTAGTTTTATTTGTCTCTCTGTGCCACTAATAATGTTTCAACACATCATTCGAAATAGGGCAACTACCTGACGGGTGGAAGACAGCAAATGTTGTATCAGTCTTTAAGAAAGGAGACAGACAGGTAACATTAAATTACAGACCAGTATCACTGACATGTATAGCATACAAAATCATGAAGAAGCTTATTAGGAAAAGATGGTGGAGCAACTAGAAAGGAATGAATGACCTTATACACGATAACCAGCATGGTTTCAGGGAGGGGAAATTCTGTGTCACAAATCTACTGGAGTTTTACAACAAGATGGCAGAAGGCAGGAGTGACTGCATTTTCTTGGATTGTAAGAAGACTTTCGACGCAGTTCCGCACAAGAGATTAGTGCAAAAGCTACAGGAGGAAGCAGGAATAACAGGAAATGCAATACAATGGATCAGAAAATACCTGCCAGGAAGAAAACAACGAGTGATGGTACATGACAAGGTGTCAGAGTGGGTGCCTGTGACGAGCGGGGTTCCACAAGGGTCAGTTCTTGGGCCAGTGCTGTTTCTGGTATTTGTGAATGATATGACGGAAGGAATAGATTCAGAGGTGTCTCTGTTTGCAGACGACGTGAAGCTAATGCGGTGAATTCAAGTGGATGAGGATCAGGCAGAATTACAAAGGCGTGAATTATGTTGTGAGTAAATTACCTGCAGGAGGTTTACAGGGTATTACCTGAATTATTTCCTGCAAGCAATTTGGATGAGATAAGTGGGACTTAAGTCACAGCAGGTCGCCGAATTGTAACTCCCTCGATGCCCACTTCTTCACCACTCTCACAAAAATCTAGACCTGACATTAAATTAATAATTACAATATTAAAACCAGCTACTCTGGTAAATTAAAATTGTGGACTGCATATGATAAGGCTTGCTGTAGATGGATCACACCACAACACTGGCCTGACATCTAGACCCTACACTGGCCAGCTAGAGATCTAAATGCAAGGACTAATGGCACACTTCCCTGTGAGTGATGGTCGTATTCCTTATCTTCCGGTATCCACACGTAATTCTTGAGGTCCCACAAATTTCCTGTCCCAATTCTTCAGCAGGGGACATTAACACGGGTTCCTATTACAAATTCAGGCCAAAACCCTCCAATTTGGCTCGGAAGATGCTGAATTATTAGCTGAATTTTCCGCGACAACCAGTGCTCACAAATTGCAAATGGCATCCTCCTGGCGTCACTCCCCCGGTTGTTCTACATCCCCTCTCACTCGAAATTTCTCGAAGGGTCCAAATAGCATCACATTTTAATACGTAATATTTTTTTTCAAATTTAAACATGCTGAATTTAGGAAAATTCAAAATTTTCCTCAAAAGGAATCTGGACAGGTTGCAAGCCTGGTCCAACAACTGGCTCCTGGAGTTTAACCCCATTAAGTGCAAAGTTATGAAGATTGGGAAAGGTCAAAGACCGCAGAAGCGGCAAATGACTGCAAACCTCACACAAGGAAAAGGATCTTGGAGTGAGTATAATACCGAGCACATCTGAGGCGCACATCGACCAAAAAACTGCTGCAGCATATGGGTGCCTAGCAAACCTAAGAATAGCGTTTCGACACCTTAGTAAGAAATCGTTCAAGATTCTGTACACCGTGATCGTCAGGCCCATATTGGAGTATGCAGCACCAGAATGGAGCCCACACATGGTCAAGCATGTCAAGAAACTAGACTAGTCTTGTTGAAAAGGTCTGCAACCAGACTAGTCCCGGAACTAAGGGGTATGTCCTACGAGGAGAGGTTAAGGGAAATCGACCTGACGACACTGGAGGACAAGAGGGTTAGGGGAGACATGATAACGACATACAAAATACTGAGATGAATTGACAAGGTGGATAGAGACATGATGTTCCAGAGATGGGACACAGCAATAAGGGGTCACAACTGGAAATTGAAGACTCAGATGAGTAACAGGGATGTTAGGAAGTTTTGCTTCAGCCATAGAGTTGTCAGGAAGTGGAATAATCTGGAGAATGTAGTGGAGGCAGGACATATACATAACTTTAAGAAGATATATGATAAAGCTCATGGAGCAGGGAGAGTGGACCTAGTGGAGACCAGCTAAGAGGCGGGGGCCACAAGCTGAATCGACCCCTGCAATCACAAATAGGTAAATACAAATAGGTAAGTACACACACACACACAATTATATATTTATATATAAAGGATTATTAACACTTTCATGGGATAGCGCCAAACCCGTACGAGTCATGCAGCGCTTGGGGAATGGGAGGCAATCAAATCGATACAAGTGAGGGCAGTTCACTTTCCTTGAATCAAGAGTTCTTCACCAACATCAAGGTACCTCCTACAAAGGTGTATGTATAATGCAAGAACAAACCATGAAAATAAATATAGCTGCCAGGCGAGTGTTGAAGGTGTGGCAGCACTGGACAAGACGGGTGGCTGTTCTCTGACAACATCTTCAAGTAACACACATTACACAGAAGTTCATATAGGTGCTAGTATAAATTAAAGCATCCTATATACATATGATGACTTACCTATAATATCAATAGTGTATACAGATAGCAACAGCGTGAGTCTGGCACCAACACACTGTCTGCCTCACACCAGGCAGACCTCACTGCCTGCCTCACACACCTCCTAGTATTAAGTACACCTTATTTTAGCGTTAGAACAATTGACAACTCATAAGTTTCCCCATATATGCCATAATATATAAGATGAACAGACGTACTACGCGAAATCTCAACCCTTTTCTGATAATGTACAGCGTAGGAATACAGAAATGATCATACTTTAGTTGTTAGGGTAAGAGGTGCCAGATAGAGGTGTCCTTGACAAGGACTGGACTCCACCACAACACCAAACATCGTCTGGATAACTACACTTCTCTCCACATACTCCTAAAAAGTACGTTAATGATGTTTTGTAATAATACCTTAAAGCACTGTTATGTGAGTTTAAGATATATAACGTATTAGTCGATCGGGAATCCAGAATGGTGAGAGACGTAGACGTAATTATGGTGAAGAGAGTTGAGATAACGTGAGATAACATAACTTATCTGCTGCATCTGGGCAAGTAACATAACTAATGAAAATTGATGTACATTATATACAGCCAACTACTTTAATTTAATTAATGTACAAGGGTATTGCAGGCGCTTCATAATTATTGCAAGTGTTCACATGTGTAAGCATGTTTTGTTTAGGTGCCCCGTGGCCTGGTGGCAAAACCTCTCACTTCACACGGTGAGGGTTCAGGTTCGATTCCCGGCGAAGGGGTGGAAAAATCGGACGTATTTCCTTACACCGGTTGTCTATGTTCACCCATCAGTAAAATGGGTACCTGGGTGTTAGTTGACTGGTGTGGGTCGCATCCTGGGACAAAACTGACCTAATTTGCCCGAAATGCTCTACATAACAAGGGGCTTTCTATATAGTAGTATGTCACTGATGTCAGCTAGACCTGTATACTTTGTACATGTACTTGTAGAAATAAAGATATTATTATTAGTAGTAGTAGTATGATGGTGATGTCATTATTTCCACTATATGAAAGATTGATTCAAAAAGAGTAATTCTTAGAGCTGACTCAATCTCTGCTGGAACATCTCTGGGTGAACAAGGGCTGGGAATGTAAGGCAACCAGCCCATATATCACCACCGCTAAGAGTATCAAACCCTTATCCTTTCTGTTGTTAAGTGAACGATCTATCACCAAGCTGCTGATCACAAAGACTACCCAAGATTCTTTTTCAAATACAGGCATATGTACCAAAACAACCAGGATTTCATATGTGTTATCGCATAGACAGTAAGACAAAATTTAATATTTCTCAGCGGAGGGTATTTTATTTGATATGACCTAAACTTAGATGGATATTTTAATTTCTCATAGATGAAGCTGCAAGTGTTTACGGTGGACGCCTTTACTGACCAGCCTTTCTGTGGCAACCCTGCAGCGGTGGTGCTACTCACACAGGTAAACTTAAAATATTCATTTTGGTTATATTGGTGTGAGATTCGTCTGTACAAACCTCATTTGTAGCCACAGTGGTGGGGCCCAGTCCCTGGACCCATTATGTACCTCTGTAATCTTTGACTACCGCCCACAGGCTGGGTATGGGGTGCATAATAAACATATTAAACTAACTAGTCACAGTGAGGCCCTTGCTAACCTTCCTAATGTATGTAAAAATACACCTAGCCGGACGAATCATGTTAGGCCAGCATGGTACAGTAGATAGCGCACTGGCCTTCTAGTTTTAGGACTAACTTGCCATGGGTTTGAACCCTCATCCATTCAGCGACTTGTTCCAGACCTTATAATATGGAGATGACCTGAAGGATGTTTTCGGGAGTTGATGCCTTTGCGGTCTGGTCCCAGACCAGACCTCGTGTATCAAGGTCTGATCTCCCAAGCTGTTACTGCTGGCCGCACACAATGCCAACACATGATCACACACATGAGGAACTTATCACGTCTTCAAGACAGACAGGTGCTGTAAAACCCTTGAAGGTTTAACGCTTAGTTTTGACTGTAATAATAATAATAATAATAATAATAATAATAATAATAATAATAATATTAAGACTGTCTTCAAGACAGCCAGTAATGACACAGATCACTCTACACTTGTTTGGCGCTGTATAACCCTGATGGGTTAAGATAAAAGATTTTGTTCGGATTTTTAACCCCGGAGGGTTAGCCACCCAGGATAACCCAAGAAAGGCAGTGCGTCGAGGACTCTGTCTTATTTCCATTGGGGTCCTCAATCTTGTCCCCCAGGATGCGACCCACACCAGTCGACTAACACCCAGGTACCTACTGGCTAGGTGAACAGGACGACAGGTGTAAGGAAACGCGTCCAATGTTTCCACCCTTGCCGGGAATCGAACCCGGACCCTCAGCATGTGAAGCGAGAGCTTTTGCGGGTTTAGCGCTTAGTTTAGATTATAATAATAAACTTGCTAGGAACAAAACAATAACCTAATAACATAAATGGACATATAATTGAATTCTTTTACAAAGACAATTTTCAGAGTAACAGGATAGAACTCAAGAAATTATTTTGTCTTCGGTCCACGGACCCCACGAAGCCATTTATGGACCTCCTAATGGTCCATGGACCACCGGTTAAGAGTTCTTTACTTGAAAACCCTTATTTCCTCGATTTTTTTTTTTAGTTTATCACCTTCAGGCCGGTGATCAGAATTTAATTGGATTTTTTTTTCATATCAAGAAATATATGTAAAGATTCTTTAATTATCCATCAGTAAGGTTTTATTTTGATAAGTGATGATATCGATCCTTAGAATTAACCTTGAATGAATGTATGTTTTGCTTTTTTTTCATTTAGAAAACTATAGATATACTTTGGTTATGAATGGTGTGGTGATTCCTCTTAAAAGTGTGGGAAAAAAATACTTGTGTACACTTCAAAACATTTATTTATTAAAGAAACGTTTCGCCACGAGTGGCTTTATCAGTCTTAATAATTACGACTGATAAAGCCATTCGTGACTCAACGTTTCATTTAATAAGTGTACTGAACCATAAATGAATGTCGTTTTCCATATAGTTATGTTTCGGCAGGTCGTAGAGGAAGACAGGCTCCGGAAACTGGCCAAGGAGCTGAACCTTTCAGAAACAGCGTATGTGAGACCCTTGGTCAGCACTGCTGAGGACCCCTGGGTACACTGCTCCAGGTTCACCCTCCGCTGGTTCACACCCACTACCGAGGTTCCTCTCTGTGGGCACGCTACCCTCGCCACTGCCCACGTACTCTTCCACTCTTTAGGTTGGTTATTAGGGGTTTGAAGCCTATCGACTATGCTTAGAACCTTAAAAGAAGACTTAGTGGCATGTGTTTCAGTGTTTCTCAATGTAAAACACAAATCTAGATTAAAAATGAGACACATGTGCAACATTTTGGAATCTTTATTGTGGACACGTTTCGCCAGCCAGTGGCTTCATCAGTCCAATACAGAGAACAGTGGAAGATGAGGAGGTAATCAGTCCCTCAGCCTGGAGTCGATGTGTTCAGCCCATCAATCTTTTCTCAAGATTAATATATTGGACACGTCGACTCCAGGCTTAGGGACAGATTACCTCAAACTCCTCATCTTCCACTGTTTTTCTCTGTATTGGACTGAAGAAGCCACTGGCTTCCCAAACGTTGCACAAATGTCTTATTCTTCATACTCCAGATTATCTTGTATGTCGTGGTTAAGTCCTCTTCGACTCTTCTCGTCTTTGGCAATGCGATATTGAACCCTTTGTCTATGTTCGTAGTATACCTTCTTTAGTACAGTGTCGCGCCTCACGCCATGTCTGAAGAATTCATTTTTTTCCCTAAATAAAGGAGACTTACATGATTGTGTATATGAAGAGTATTCCAGTACTGGTCATGTGTGTGTGGTGTACATACACGAGTATCTGTGTGTCATGTGTGTGGTGTACATACACGAGGATCTGTATGTGTATATTTCAGCCAA
Source organism: Cherax destructor (assembly GCA_009830355.1). Taxonomy (NCBI): domain Eukaryota; kingdom Metazoa; phylum Arthropoda; class Malacostraca; order Decapoda; family Parastacidae; genus Cherax; species Cherax destructor. The sequence continues at coordinate 645,381 of WNWK01000110.1, read as the reverse complement.
ATTCGAAGAAATATGTTGTAATTACACCAATGACTGGCTGGGTCGGATTGTTATGATTTGTGACATTTGTGTTCATACGATAGTATGAGGTGTCCCGTAGCTCGATTGGTAGCGCACTCAGCACACACACTGAGGTCCGGGGGTCGAGCCCCGGTACGGGTGGAAACATTAAGACGTGTTTCCATAAGATACCTGCTGTCCCTGTTCACCCATCAGTAAATCAGGTACCTGGTTGTTAGTCATCTGGTGTGGGTCGCATCCTGGGACAAAATTGACCTAATTTGCCCGAAATGCTCTGCATAACAAGGGGCTTCTTATATAGTAGTATGTCTTTGATGTCAGCTAGGCCTGTATGCATTATACATGTACTTGTAGAAATAAAGATTATTATTTTCAGGAGGTGAGAACTTAGCATAAATGTTGCTATAATGTCGGTCTGGTTTAAAAGTACATTGTGTCTGTCTTAGTGTATGTGTATATATGTGTGTGTGTGGTGCAGGTATTTAACAGATGCTACTCTATAGTCATTTTTGTTTATGAGTGCAAGTTTGAGTGAACGTGCGCTTGCAGGTCATAACAATATGTGAGATAAGCCTAATATTTACAGGAAACACGAGTCACCAGCTGGAGTTTGAGACACAGAGTGGGTTGCTGGTGGCCAAGAGGGACGGTAACTACATCGTCCTGGATTTCCCAGCCAACCCACCCACACCTCTCACACCCTCAGAGGAGACACAACTGGCCAGCCTCTTGAAGGTGGTGACGAGTGGTCTGCAGGTGGAGCAGTTGCTGCTGTCACGCACCACCAAGAAGCTCCTGGTGAGGCTACACCACTCTTGCACCAGGTGGGACCATGTTCCATCAGAGGGAAATTGTCTCTCGATGGGAGTTAGTTGTGTGATGATCTGCTGAGAGATTAATCAATCCTTACTGGGTTCTGTCTTATTCTGTCTTAGAGAGTACAACTAGCCGAGTGCTGGTTGAGGGCTCGTGTCTCGATGTGACCCAGGCGGGATTAAAATTTACCGTCAATAATAATACTTAATTAGACAAGTGATCTGTTTACTTCGCGTTGATGCTTGTAGCATGGGCGATGGCCGATGTGACCAAAATAAGGGAGCTGAAAATATCCACGACATAACTTTCAACAAGGGATTCAAGTTAAATTCAGTATGACTTATTTAATTACCTCGTGTGTAAAACCGATCTTGTGGTAAAATACAACTGGGAAACATAGCAAGCTTTTGCTCTTGCAAATGCACACTGAGGGCGTTTGCTTATGTCACACACACAAACAAAAGTGAACCTTAACATCCATCGCTAATAAAGTTATTTTGTTTCAGAGAGCAACTGGAGGCCTTGAGGCTAGACACCGCAGCTATGATGAGCCTGCATGATGGGTCGCTGGTGAAGGGCATCATCATGACCACGAGAGGCAACCTGGAGGTGACTAACAACTTGCAGGAGGCACAGCAGAACCCCTCAGAGTACCACTGTCTCTCGCGATACTTCGCTCCTTGGAATGGCATACCTGAGGACCCCGTTACAGGTAGCGTCTAGCAACGCCCGTTACACTAGTTAAGAAGACCAGGGTTGGTCCACTACACTAGTTAAGACCAGGGCTGGTCCACTACACTAGTTAAGACCAGGGTTGGTCCACTACACTAGTTAAGATCAGGGTTGGTCCACTACACTAGTTAAGACCAGGGTTGGTCCACTACACTAGTTAAGACCAGGGTTGGTCCACTACACTAGTTAAGACTAGGTTGGTCCACTACACTAGTTAAGACTAGGTTGGTCCACTACACTAGTTAAGACTAGGTTGGTCCACTACACTAGTTAAGACTAGGTAGGTCCACTACACTAGTTAAGACATGGTTGGTCCACTACACTGGTTAAGCCTAGGTTGGTCCACTACACTAGTTAAGATTAGGTTGGTCCACTACACTAGTTAAGACTAGGTTGGTCCACTACACTAGCTAAGACTAGGTTGGTCCACCACACTAGCTAAGACTAGGTTGGTCCACTACACTAGTTAAGACCAGGGCTAGTCCACTACACTAGTTAAGACCAGGAATGGCCCACTGCACTAGTTAAGACCAGGGTTGGTCCACTACACTAGTTAAGACCAGGGTTGGTCCACTACTCTAGTTAAGACCAGGTTGGTCTACTACACCAGTTAAGACTAGGTTGGTCCACTACACTAGTTAAAACTAGGTTGGTTCTCTGCACTAGTTAAGACCAGGGCTGGTTCACTACACTAGTAAAGACTAGGTTGGTCCACTACACTAGTTAAGACTAGGTTGGTCCACTACACTAGTTAAGACCAGGGTTGGTCCACTACACTAGCTAAGACCAGGTTGGTCCACTACACTAGTTAAGACTAGGTTGTTCCACTACACTAGTTAGGACTAGGTTGGTCCCCTACACTAGTTAAGACCAGGGCTGGTCCACTACACTAGTAAAGACTAGGTTGATCCACTACACTAGTTAAGACTAGGTTGGTCCACTACACTAGTTAAGACCAGGGTTGGTCCACTACACTAGTTAAAACTAGGTTGGTCCACTACACTAGTTAAGACCAGGGCTGGTAAACTACACTAGTTAAGACCAGGGTTGGTCCACTACACTAGCTAAGACCAGGTTGGTCCACTACACTAGTTAAGACTAGGTTGTTCCACTACACTAGTTAAGACTAGGTTGGTCCCCTACACTAGTTAAGACCAGGGCTGGTCCACTACACTAGTAAAGACTAGGTTGATCCACTACACTAGTTAAGACTAGGTTGGTCCACTACACTAGTTAAGACCAGGGTTGGTCCACTACACTAGTTAAAACTAGGTTGGTCCACTACACTAGTTAAGACCAGGGCTGGTAAACTACACTAGTTAAGACCAGGGTTGGTCCACTACACTAGTAAAGACTAGGTTGGTCCACTACACTAGTTAAGACTAAGTTGGTCCACTACACTAGTTAAGTCCAGGGCTGGTCCACTACACTAGTAAAGACTAGGGTGGTGCACTACACTAGTTAAGACCAGGGTTGGTCCACTACACTAGTTAATAGTAGGTAGGTCCACTACACTAGTTAAGACTAGGTTGGTCCACTACAGTAGTTAAGACCAGGGCTAGTCCTCTACACTAGTTAAGACCAGGAATGGTCCACTACACTAGTTAAGACCAGGAATGGTCCACTACACTAGTTAAGACCAGGAATGGTCCACTACACTAGTTAAGACCAGGAATGGTCCACTACACTAGTTAAGACCAGGGTTGGTCCACTACACTAGTTAAGACCAGGAATGGTCCACTCCACTAGTTAAGACAAGGGTTGGTTCACTACACTAGTTAAGACCAGGGTTTATCCACTACACTAAATAAGATAAGATAAAATTTCTTCGGATTTTTAACCCCGGAGGGTTAGCCACCCAGGATAACCCAAGAAAGTCAGTGCGTCATCGAGGACTGTCTGTCTTATTTTTCCATTGGGGTCCTCAATCTTGTCCCCCAGGATGCGACCCACACCAGTCGACTAACAACCCAGGTACCTATTTGCTGCTAGGTGAACATGATAACAGGTGTAAGGAAACACGTCGAAATGTTTCCACCCCGCCGAGAATCGAACCCGGGCCCTCCGTGTGTGAAGCGAGAGCTTTAGCCACCAGGCCACCGGGGCACTAGTTAAGACCAGGGTTGGTTCACTACACTAGTTAACCTGGAGTTTACCTGGAGAGAGTTCCAGGGGTCAACGCCCCTGCGGCCCGGTCTGTGACCAGGCCTCATGTTGGATCAGGACCTGATCAACCAGGCTGTTACTGCTGGCCGCACGCAATCCAACGTACAACCCACAGCCTGGCTGGTCAGGTACCGACTTTAGGTGCCTGTCCAGCTAGGGGTTTATTGGTAATTCCCCTTATGTATGCTGGGAGGCAGTTGAACAGTCTTGGGCCCCTGACACTTATTGTGTTGTCTCTCAACGTGCTAGTGGCACCCCTTCTTTTCATTGGAGGGATGTTACATCCTCTGCCGAGTGTTTTGCTTTCGTAGGGAGTGACTCTCGTGTGCAAGTTTGGTACTAGTCCCTCTAGAATTTTCTAAGTGTATATAATAATGTATCTCTCCCGCCTGCATTCTAGGGAGTACAGGTTTAGGAACTTCAAGCGTTCCCAGTAATTGAGGTGGTTTATCGCAGTTATGTGTGCCGTGAAGGTTCTCTGCACATTTTCTAGGTCAGCAATTTCACCTGCCTTGAAAGGTGCAGTTAGTGTGCAGCAATATTCCAGCCTAGATAGAACAAGCGACCTGAAAAGTGTCAACATAGGCTTGGCATCCCTGGTTTTGAAGGTTCTCATTATCCATCCTGTCATTTTTCTAGCAGATGCGATTGCTACAGTGTTATGGTCCTAGAAGGTGAGATCCTCTGACATGATCACTTCCAGGTCTTTGACGTTAGTTTTTCGCTCTATTGTGTGGTTGGAATTTGTTTTGTACTCCGATGAGATTTTAATTTCCTCACGTTTTCCATATCTGAGTAATTGAAATTTCTCATCATTGAACTTCATATTGTTTTCTGCAGCCCATTTAAATATTTGGTTTATGTCTGCTTGGAGTCTTGCAGTGTCTTCAACGGGTGTCTTCAACGGGTGTCATCTGCAAAGGAAGACACGGCACTGTGGCTTATATCTCTGTCTATGTCCGATATGAGGATGAGGAACAGGATGGGAGCGAGTACTGTGCCTTGTGGAACAGAGCTTTTCACTGTAGCCGCCTCAGACTTTACTCTGTTAACTACTACTCTTTGTGTTCTACTTGTTAGGAAATTATAGATCCATCTACCCACTTTTCCTGTTATTCCTTTATCACGCATTTTGTGTGCTATTACACCATGGTCACACTTGTCAAAGGCTTTTGCAAAGTCTGTGTATATAACATCTGCATTCTGTTTGTCTTCTAGAGCATCCATAACCTTGTCGTAGTGGTCCAGTAGTTGGGACAGACAGGAGCGACCTGCTCTAAACCCATGCTGCCCTGGGTTGTGTAATTGATGGGTATCTAGATGAGTGGCGATCTTGCTTCTTAGAACCCTTTCAAAGATTTTATGATATGGGACGTTAGCGCTATTGGTCTGTTGTTCTTTGCTATTGCTTTACTGTCCCGTTTGTGGAGTTCCATTAGTCTGGGCCTGGAGTGGAGTGCATGGGCATGTCATTTATCGCCTTTTCGAAGTCATTTGGCGTCAGGGTAATGTCAGATAGGCTTGCGTCTACCAAGTTCTGTGGCACTCTCATAAAAAATTCATTTAGGTCTTCGACTTTCAGTCTGGTTACCGGCTCGCTAAAAACTGAGTCATACTGGGACTTTAGTAGCTCACTCATTTCGTTGCTGTCATCTGTGTAGGACCCATCCCGTTTAAGTGGGGGCCCAATACTGGATGTTGTTCTCGACTTTGATTTGGCATAAGAAAATAAATACTTTGGGTTTCTTTCAATTTCATTTATGGCTTTTAGTTCTTCCCGCGTTTCTTGATTCCTGTATGTATATATATATATATATATATATATATATATATATATATATATATATATATATATATATATATATATATATATATATATATATATATATATATATATATATATATATATAATATATAAACTCATAATTCAAAGTAAATAATGAAATTTGATTTAGTAGTCTCTTTTTTCTTATTTCCAAATCATCTAAGAAATTTATTAGGGTAGGTTCGTCAGGACACCAGACAGGTGCTTCCTGACGCGGGTCTTAGTCAGATGATGACCCGCTGTTGGAGTTTATTAGGTCGACATCCTTCATAAAGTCTGGTGACTATTGTTCCTGAAAGATAATTGATAAGTGAGTTTTTCCACACTGTCTCTCGATGCTACTTTGTCAATGCAGAAAAAAATGGGTTTGAAATTCCTACAAGACTAAAAAATAATCCCAAATAAAGTTACTGTAGATAAAAGTTATGTTGCATACATGTCTTATGAGACAACATGTGATTTATAGCATTTTATTGTGAGGACGTTTGGCCAATCAGGGACTTTATCAATTCTCTCCGAAGTCCCTGGTGTGCGAAACGTCTTCTCGGTATTTTTTTTTAGTTTAATATCTTTATTATGCACCCCATACCCATCCTGTGGGTGGTAGTCAAAGATATTACAGAGGTACATGATGGGTCCAGGGACTGGACCGCAAAGTTTTGATAGCTGAACAAGTTACAAAGGTAATGAATCATTTAGAAACGTCTTCTCGGTAAAATGCCACAACCCGTATGTTGTCTCTTATTAACACCTTGTCGGTAAATAATTCCACTGTTTTACATTACAATGTTCCTATATGTTACTGACGTGAGAGCTTCACACACTATTATTATTATTCCACAGGATCAGCTCACACAGTCTTGGGTCCCCACTGGTCACAGGAACTCGGCATCTCTAAACTCAAATGTAAGTCTGTGGGAAAAGCTACTAGAGATTATGAAGAAATTTATCCCTGAGAATCAAAGTAAAGATAAGAAATCATATTTTGAAAAGAACTTAAAAAACTCTTATTTTTGATCACTGGTCCTACAAACTACAATAACTAGAAATAAAAAAAACAAAGGCATTGAGAATTAAATCTGGGTTTTTGCCTGGTTATTTTTATCGGGTTATTTACAATATGTATATATATTAATGTGATTTACTCTAGCACACACAGTTTAACACACATTAGTATTACAATTACAATCAAAACTAAGTGCTAAACCCGCTAGGGTCATATAGCCCTAACACACCTTAGCTACAAACGCCAAACAAATAATTACGATTGTATCTTATGATGTGATATGTTTTACGGGGTAGATTTTTTAGTGTATATATACTGAAAGTTTAATTTATTCCCTATTTTAAAGATTAAATTATTATTGGCTGGTGATAAACACGTTACAGTGGAACCTCGGTTTTCGTTTTTAATTTGTTCCAGAAAGTCTGATGAAAACCGAATTCGATGAAAACTGAAGCAATATTTCTTATAAGAAATAATGTAAATTCAATTAATGCGTTCCAGACACTCAAAAGTATTAACAAAAAATACATTTTATAGAGAATAACTATAGTTTTACATACAGAAAACAATGAGAAATAAATATAAAGGACTAATGAAATGGATAAATGAACATTTAATATCACTTTTTACCTTTATTGAAGACTCTTGTTGGCGTATGGAAGACAGCGAGAAGGGGAGAGGGAGGAGAGGTTATTGTTTGGAAGGGAACCCCTTCCATAAGGACTTCAGGTATCAAGGCCCTATCTGGGGTTACTTCCCTTCTTTGTCTTTTACTGGCACTAGGACCAGCTTGAGAGTCACTGTACCCATGTTGCACAAAAAATCTGTCCAGAGAGGTCATTTTCTGGCGTCTCTTTAAGATTTGCCTAAAATGGAACAAGGCATTGTCATTGAACATGTTGCAGACATGGCTTGCAACAGCTTTTGTTAGGGTGATATTTCTCCACAAAACATTGTAACTCACTCCACTTTGCACACATGTCCTTAATCACTGAAGAAGGCACATTCTTCCCTCTCTCTTCCTCCTCCTCCTCTGAAGCAATTCTATCATGTTTCTTCGAACTTTCTTTGACCCCATGGTGGCTTATTTAGCAGTCGCACTCAATAAACAAACAAAAAAACAATGATTACGAAATGTTTTGTAATAAAGCACAGGGTAATGTTCACTCGACGAGAAACAAAGCCAAACTGACTCAGAATGCATGTGTGAGATGCTTTGTGTGGGCGGCGCGGCAGGCGTTTGTATGGCGGACGAAAACCGAGGTAATGAATGAAAATTTGGACAAATTTTTGACGAAAAAAGTTGTCGAAAACCGAGTTCGATGTAAACCAGGGCAAACGAAAACCGAGGTTCCACTGTACATGTAAGCCTTAATGATCTTAAATATAGTTAATTGACGTGAAACCCAGTTAACCAATCAACCAAGTGTGTACAGGAGCCATGTATTTTTTATGACTAAACTATATGCTCTGAATCTAATAAACCAGGCAATAAATCGAGCAGATCATCAAATGACATGAATCAGGAGAATTTTTTCCATTTCTATGGCTAAAAAAAATACTCCATTCTCAAACAAATTGGTCACTGTAGTTTATCGACCCTTGATACTAACTGCATGTATTTAGAATTTTAGATATTCTTCCCCAACCATCATTTCACATTCTTATCAGTCTTATTGTCAACTTGATGCTAACAATGTGTCCTGCACACCAGGTCGGCAGTGTTCTCCCCGGGGCGGTGATGTGTTGGTCACTGTAAGGACTGATGGGCGAGTCGACCTCTCAGGACAAGCTGTCACCCTCATCCAGGGACATGTTACTTTATAACAGCTCTGTATATATATATATATATATATATATATATATATATATATATATATATATATATATATTTATTTTATTTTATTAACACATCGGCCGATTCCCACCAAGGCAGGGTGGCCCGAAAAGAAAAACTTTCATCATCATTCACTCCATCACTGTCTTGCCAGAAGGGTGCTTTACACTACAGTTATAAAACTACAACATTAACACCCCTCCTTCAGAGTGCCGGCACTGTACTTCCCATCTCCAGAACTCAAGTCCGGCCTGCCGGTTTCCTGAATCCCTTCATAAATGTTACTTTGCTCACACTCCAACAGCACGTCAAGTATTAAAAACCATATGCCTCCATTCACTCCTATCAAATACGCTCACACATGCTTGCTGGAAGTCTAAGTCCCTCGCACACAAAACTTCCTTTACCCCTCCCTCCAACCTTTCCTAGGCCGACCCCTACCCGCCTTCCCTCCACTACAGATTTATACACTCTCGAAGTCACTCTGTCTCGTTCCATTCTCTCTACATGTCCAAACCACCTCAACAACCCCTCCTCAGCTCTCTGGACAATCGTTTTGGTAATCCCGCACCTCCTCCTAATTTCCAAACTCCGAATTCTCTGCATTATATTCACACCACACATTGACCTCAGACATGACATCTCCACTGCCTCCAGCCTTCTCCTCGTTGCAACATTCATCACCCATGCTTCACACCCATATAAGAGCGTTGGTATAACTATACTCTCATACATTCCCTCTTTACTTCCATAGACAAGGTTCTTTGTCTCCACAGACTCCGAAGTGCTCCACTCACCCTTTTCCCTCATCAATTCTATGATTCACCTCATCCTTCATAGACCCATCCGCCGACATGTCCACTCCCAAATATCTGAATACATTCACCTCCTCCATACTCTCTCCCTCCAATCTGATATCCAATCTTTCGTCACCTATTCTTTTTGTTATCCTCATCACCTTACTCTTTCCTATATTCACTTTCAATTTTCTTCTTTTACACACCCTACCAAATTCATCCACCAACCTCTGCAGCTTCTCTTCAGAATCTCCCAAAAGCACAGTGTCATCAGCAAAAAGCAACTGTGACAACTCCCACTTTGTATTTGCTTCTTTATCTTTTAGCCTAACACCTCTTGCCAAGACCCTCGCATTCACTTCTCTTACAACCCCATCTATAAATATATTGAACAACCACGGTGACATCACACATCCTTGTCTAAGGCCCACTTTTACTGGGAAATAGTCCCTTCCCTCCTACACACTCTAACCTGAGCCTCACTATCCTCATAAAAACTCTTCACTGCTTTCAGTAACCTTCCTCCTATTCCATACACCTGCAACATCTGCCACATTCCCCCCCTATCTTCCCTATCATACGCCTTTTCCAAATCCATAAATGCCACAAAAACATCTTTACCCTTATCCAAATACTGTTCACCTATATGTTTCACTGTAAACACTTGGTCTACACACCCCTACCTTTCCTAAAGCCCCTTGTTCATCTGCTATCCTGCTTTCTGTTTTACTCTTAATTCTTTCAATAATAACTCTACCATACACTTTACCAGGTACACTCAACAGACTTATTCCCTATAATTTTTGCACTCTCTTTTGTCCCCTTTGCCTTTATACAAAGGAACAATACACGCTCTCTGCCAATCCCTAGGTACCTTACCCTCTTCCATACATTTATTAAATAATAGCACCAACCACTCCAAAATTATATCCCCACCTGCTTTTAACATTTCTATCTTTATCCCATCAATCCCAGCTGCCTTACCCCTTTCATTCTACCCACTGCCTCACGAACTTCCCCTACACCCACAACTGGCTCTTCCACACTCCTACAAGATGTTATTCCTCCTTGCCCTACACACGAAATCACAGCTTCCCTGTCTTCATCAACATTTAACAAATCCTCAAAATATTCTCTCCATCTTCCCGATACCTCTAACTCTCCATTTAATAACTCTCCTCTCCTATTTTTAACTGTCAAATCCATTTGTTCTCTAGGCTTCCTCAACTTATTAATCTCATTCCAAAACTTTTTCTTATTTTCAACAAAATTTGCTGATAACATCTCACCCACTCTCTCATCTGCTCTTTTTACATTGCTTCACCACTCTTTTAACCTCTCTTTTCTCTCCATATACTCTTCCCTCCTTGCATCACTTCTACTTTGTAAAAACCTCTCATATGCTAACTTTTTCTCCCTTACTACTCTCTTTACATCATCATTCCACCAATCGCTCCTCTTCCCTCCCGCACCCACTCGCCTGTAACCACAAACTTCTGCTGAACACTCTAACACTACATTTTTAAATCTACCCCATACATTTTCGACCCCATTGCCTACACTCTCACTAGCCCATCTATCCTCCAATATTTGTTTATATCTTACCCTAACTGCCTCCTCTTTTAGTTTATAAACCTTCACCTCTCTTTTACTTACTGATTCTATTTTCCTTGTATCCCATCTACCTTTTACTCCCACTGTAGCTATAACTAAAAGTGATCTGATATATCTGTAGCCCCTCTATAAACATGTACATCCTGAAGTCTACTCAACAGTCTTTTATCTACCAATACATAGTCCAACAAACTACTGTCATTACGCCCTACATCATATCTTGTATACTTATTTATCCTCTTTTTCTTAAAATATGTATTACCTATAACTAAACCCCTTTCTATACAAAGTTCAATCAAAGGGCTCCCATTATCATTTACACCTGGCACCCCAAACTTACCTACCACACCCTCTCTGCATGTTTCTCCCACTTTAGCATTTAGGTCCCCTACCACAATTACTCTCTCATTTGGTTCAAAAGTTCCTATACATTCGCTTAACATCTCCCAAAATCTCTCTCTCCTCTACACTCCTCTCTTCTATATATATATATATATATATATATATATATATATATATATATATATATATATATATATATATATATATATATATATATATATATATATATATATATATATATATATGCAGCAGGGAAATTCCCAGACCTTCTTAAGCAGGTGAATGGAGGTTCCACCAATTTAGAAGCCCGAGGCACCATTAAAGCATGGCGCAACCTACTCCTGTTTGGCAATGTCTGTCTTGCAGTTCCTGAAAACTGCTAACCACTTCAGTCATCAAGGCGGTGCGCAACTACCCAAGAACAGATAATTGTGTCCCTCTGCCCCATCATCGCAGGAATCACAGAGGTAGACCCAAGAAAAATTCCACTGAAAACGAGAAAATTTGCGCACAGGTTAGCAAAAAAATCGAAGAAGGCAACACAGTGGGAGCAATCAGAATAATTACAAGTGACGACACTGTAGCTCCCAAAGATGAGACCACAGCTCAAGCACTAAGAGACAAGCATCCGACAAGGGACACCATAGCCATCAACAACAACCCTGAAGGAGACCCCATCACTGAACAATTAATTTTGCCAGAATCAGAAGTATATAAGGCGATAGTGTCATTTCCAGCAGGATCTGCAAAAGGTTACACTGGAATTCGACCACAACACCTCAAAGAGATGGTAAATCCAGTACTCGGCGCATCTGCATCAATTCTTCTCACCGAATTAACAACTTTTGTCAACAACTGCCTGGCTGGGCGAATCCCAGAAGAAATTAAACCTTTCTTTTTTGGAGCCGCATTATGCGTTGAAGAAGAAGGACGGGGGAATCAGACCCATTGCTGTTGGTAACACCCTTCGCCGTCTCGTTGCCAAAGCAGCAGTAAGAAACATTCGCCTAGAAGCTGCCAGTTTATTCCAGCCACACCAACTGGGCTTTGGTGTCTCTCAAGGCACTGAAGCCACAGCTCATGCGACAAGGGCCTACATCAGGGACCTACCAGAAGACAAGGCCGTAGTCAAACTTGACTTTAGAAATGCCTTTAATATGGTGAATGGAGATGTGGTCTTGCCAGCCGTTCGGGATCGGTTCCCCAGTCTCTTTCCCTTCATTTCAGCTGGTTACAGCAAACCCTCAACTCTTTTGTTTGGTGAACATGAAATTCCCTCATCTGAGGGTGTTCAGCAGGGTGATTCACTCGTTCCACTTCTCTTCTGCTTGGCAGTAAGAGAACTAACTTCCAGCCTACGCAGCAAGCTCAACATCTGGTACCTGGATGATGGCACTCTGGCAGGTACTGGGGAGTCCCTGTTAGAGGACCTACAACGGGTGAAGACACAGGGAGAAGCCTTAAGACTCGTCCTCAATCCCTCAAAGTGTGAAATCATCACAACGAACCAGGAAATAATCAATGCTGTGCGAACAATCCTCCCAGAAGTCTCTACTACCACTCCATCCAACAGTACCCTCCTGGGAGCACCGCTGAGTCACCAGGCCATCGACACGGTCCTCAAGGACAAAGTGAATGACCTGAAAAGGATGGAGGAGAGAATAAGTGATCTTGATGCCCATGATGCCCTGTATCTCCTCACAAGGTGTCTTACTATGCCAAGACTCACTTCTTGATGAGGTGCGCACCCTCTTTTGACAACCCAACACTTGATGAGTATGATGCACACCTGAGATCAACCTTTAAGAAGGCATTGAATCTGTCACTAGAGGATCGGCAAGGAGAGCAGGCAACCCTCCCAGTGCGACTGGGAGGTATAGGGGTGCGCAATGCAATGAAGGTAGCTTTACCTGCATTTCTGTCATCGTGTTTGGCTTCCTGTGGATTAGTCAAGAAGATTGTCCCCGAACGCTTGAGAGGTGTGGTGGGAGCTCAAGACCCCAGGTTCATTGAAGCAGCTGAGCGGTGGGACACCCTTGCAGACTCCTCCAGTAGACCAGCTCCTCCCAAAGAGCACAAACAGTCCCACTGGGACAAACCGATCATGGAAAAAATTGCCAACACAATGCTCACCAACGCTTCAGGAAAGGACAAAGCTCGTCTCCTAGCGGTGAAGGCACCACACTCAGGAGATTTCCTTCTAGCTGTTCCTAATTCCTCTCTGGGGACTCGACTCGACCCACAGGCCATTCGGATTGGTATTGCTCTTCGCCTAGCCGCCCCCATCCTAACCAAACATAGGTGTATTTGCGGAAGGGCGACGGTTGATCAATTCGGACTTCATGGTCTCGTGTGTCACACATCAGAAGGGAAGTATGCTAGACATGAGGAGGTCAATGACATCATAAAGAGAAGCCTCGCTACAGCCCGTTGCCCAGCTCAACGGGAACCCCAAGTGCAGCGGTCTGATGGAAGTCAAAATCGTCCTGATGGAGCCACTATGCTACCCTGGAAGGATAGTAAGCAGATTGCTTGGGACTACACCTGTGCTGCCACAATGGCAGACACCTACTTGCCATACTCCGTAGCCGAAGGGGGTGGAGCTGCCAGCCACAGGGAGACCCAGAAGACTCGCAAATATGAAGGCCTTCCCCCTTGCTATAACTTCATCCCAATAGGGTCGGAGACTCTTGGAGCATGGGGCAAGTGTGCTCTAAAGTTTCTCAAAGAGCTGGGTGAAAAACTCATCATAGAAACCAAGGACCACAGGGCGACCAGCTTCCTCTTTCAGAGACTCAGTGTTGCGATCCAGAGAGGAAATGCCTGCAGCATTCTAGGCATGCGGCTCACTGCCGGGGAGCTGGACGAAGTATTTGACATGTAGCTCTGAGTTGTTATCTATGTTGTTTTACTCCCTATTGTATTCTTGTGAATGTATTTTGTCTACTTTGTCTTGAAATAAAGTTTATACACAATCAAAAGATGGGGTGGTAGGGGAAGTGGAATATTCAAATGGCTTCAGAAAGAAATCTAAATATTCTTCCTTGAAGCCTTTTATCCACTTCTCCGAGGCTATGGGTCCCACAATTTACACCAGAGGTGGACCCCATCCCATATATATATATATATATATATATATATATATATATATATATATATATATATATATATATATATATATATATATATATATATATATATATAACCTATTATGTTAGTAAATAGTTTTAACATAAACTATTGTTTCATTTTTCAAGGCATTTCTGACCGCACAGAGCATGTATTCGGGGGCAGTGTTTTGATGCCTGTAAGTATACAGTACATACTTCGATGCACATGTCTCAGGTTCCTTTCCTGAAGACAACTCCCCGTCCCTGAAGAAAAGGCCCCGTCTCTGAAGACCCCTTCCCTGAAGTCAAGAAGGCACTGTCCCTGAAGACAAGAAGGCACTGTCCCTGAAGGCAAGGTTGCCCCGCCCCGTGGAGGCACTGAGGCCCCTCCCCTTGGAGGCACTGAAGCCCCGCCCCGCGGAGGCACCGAGGAGAGGTTCAACACACGCAGCCTCGCAGTTTCGAGCCAAGTTTTCTGCGATGCGCACGATCGAACATTTTTGACACTATTTTATTTACGAACTTAGTTTTAAGGTTATTTATTACGAATGTATTTTTTACGTGTGCCTAGTGTATCGTTTAAGTGTTTAATATTGGTTATCACAGACGTGTGAGTGTCAAGTGTTTGTCACTTAACGACCAGGTGAGTACACACTGAGCCTCGTAGATCTTTTGAACCTTATTTATTTTGTTTGTATGGAGATAGGGTTGTATATACCGAGTGGTCTTTGTCTCTCAGTGCATATATGCTGAGAGATTAATTCCTGTTATTAAGTATTGAAAGTAATTCTGACTGTTGGTATAAAGGTTTGTTTAGTGTTAATGACTGTCGTGTTGTCGATAATCTGGAAAGTCAATTAACTAAACAACTAGAGGGAGTGAACTCAGAGATGTATATACATTTCCCTTGGTGCAAATACAAAAATGTATATGTTAGGTGTGTGTATGTGTGTGTGTGTATACCTTTCGGTATATTCAACCGAAGTTGAATATACCGTGAACGTGAACGTGATCCACAAACAGGTATACTCATACTTAAACATAATGCGCTTACACCTTGCCAGTATGGATTCAGAACCCCCCAAAAAGTATTGATGATGCGAATAAAAGAATCTTTGAAATAGATTAAACAGCACTCAGAAACAAGTGTCCTCCTGGACCTTTACGTTTTTCCTCGTAAAACTTTTGATGCAGCTGAGTGCGGTGTTATTCCTCACCAACTTACTCACCAATGATTCCCAAGACACATAATGATACTTCAAATTCTGTTTAACGAACAGACAACAACAACAACAGGCAGTAATAAATGGTACTACCTGAGCTACCCAACTAATTAGGTATCCCCGAGGGTAGCATCCTGGTCCCTCCTCTCTTCCTTCTCTATACTGACTAACCTAGTAGTGACTAGGATAACATACACTGGTAGTAACTAGGATAACATACACTGGTAGTAACTAGGATAACATACACTGGTAGTAACTAGGATAACATACACTGGTAGTAACTAGGATAACATACACTGGTAGTAACTAGGATAACATACAGTGGTAGTAACTAGGATAACATACACTGGTAGTAACTAGGATAACATACACTGGTAGTAACTAGGATAACATACACTAGTAGTAACTAGGATAACATACACTGGTAGTAACTAGGATAACATACACTGGTAGTAACTAGGATAACATACACTGGTAGTAACTAGGATAACATACACTGGTAGTAACTAGGATAATATACACTGGTAGTAACTAAGATAACATACACTAGTAGTAACTAGGATAACATACACTAGTAGTAACTAGGATAACATACACTGGTAGTAACTAGGATAACATACACTGGTAGTAACTAAGATAACATACACTAGTAGTAACTAGGATAACATACACTGGTAGTAACTAGGATAACATACACTAGTAGTAACTAGGATAACATACACTGGTAGTAACTAGGATAACATACACTAGTAGTAACTAGGATAACATACACTAGTAGTAACTAGGATAACATACACTGGTAGTAACTAGGATAACATACACTGGTAGTAACTAGGATAACATACACTGGTAGTAACTAGGATAATATACACTGGTAGTAACTAAGATAACATACACTAGTAGTAACTAGGATAACATACACTAGTAGTAACTAGGATAACATACACTGGTAGTAACTAGGATAACATACACTGGTAGTAACTAAGATAACATACACTAGTAGTAACTAGGATAACATACACTAGTAGTAACTAGGATAACATACACTGGTAGTAACTAGGATAACATACACTAGTAGTAACTAGGATAACATACACTGGTAGTAACTAGGATAACATACACTGGTAGTAACTAGGATAACATACACTGGTAGTAACTAGGATAATATACACTGGTAGTAACTAAGATAACATACACTAGTAGTAACTAGGATAACATACACTAGTAGTAACTTGGATAACATACACTGGTAGTAACTAGGATAACATACACTGGTAGTAACTAGGATAATATACACTGGTAGTAACTAAGATAACATACACTGGTAGTAACTAGGATAATATACACTGGTAGTAACTAAGATAACATACGCTAGTAGTAACTGGGATAACATACATTGTAGTGATCATATTGCCATTAATAACCCACCTCTCTGCTTTCTCATAACTGAACTATTAAGACAAACATTTTAGTGGTCAGACAGTATTGACTATGTGTTGCATGCAAAGAGTATGTAACCTTTATTCGGAGCATGTTAACACACCCACATAGGCTCCCCTCCAACCAGCGAACCATCGTTAAGGGTTTGGTGATGAGGGCCCCATCATCAAATCAACGACTCGGTTCAGCCAATTAAATGCGAGTTTAACAATGACAAAAGGTGACGTGGTTACCACTCGCAGTTTGTCATTGGAATTCCTGCATAGAGCTGGTTGTGGAAAGTTGTCTGTCTTTTGGCTGCTGCTTAGCCTAGACAACTGTGGCGTGCACTAAACACTACTCCTTTGTATATAGTGTACATAGGTGTAAATATCACTTTGTTATACTTGGTGAAGGAAAAGACAAAAGTCTTATATAATCACAATTACTTGGTGAAGGAAAAGATAAAAGTTTGGAATTAATCTAAGCTGATTTTTGAAGAAATACAATTTCAATACATCTTCTACTGTGTTTCTTTGCTCCAAGCTTCCTTTACACTCAGGTTAACAGGCCATTGAACCTGAGGTTGTAATATGGGTAGCCTGTCCTGGAGCTGAATTTGGAGACTTAGAGCAGGAGTTGAGCCTAGAGTTGAAGTTCGCGCAGGAGCTAGTCTTGTATCTAGATAGCTTGCTATCTGGCATTGCTTATGCTTTGCCAACGCTTCACGAATTTTGTGTCTCACTCTTAAGTTTAAAGCTGGACTTATGTCTTGAGAAAAGTTTAGCTTTAACTAATGAGCGGGATGGTAGAGGGAAAAGGCGGTCCCATTATTATAATGTGCCATGGTGGCACTCTACCCATTTGAGGTGGAAGCCTAGTCCTGAGCCCTCTTGGGGTGGGGGTGTTGCATGCAAAGAGTATGTAACCTTTATTCGGAGCATGTTAACACACCCACATAGGCTCCCCTCCAACCAGCGAACCATCGTTAAGGGTTTGGTGATGAGGGCCCCATCATCAAATCAACGACTCGGTTCAGCCAATTAAATGCGAGTTTAACAATGACAAAAGGTGACGTGGTTACCACTCGCAGTTTGTCATTGGAATTCCTGCATAGAGCTGGTTGTGGAAAGTTGTCTGTCTTTTGGCTGCTGCTTAGCCTAGACAACTGTGGCGTGCACTAAACACTACTCCTTTGTATATAGTGTACATAGGTGTAAATATCACTTTGTTATACTTGGTGAAGGAAAAGACAAAAGTCTTATATAATCACAATTACTTGGTGAAGGAAAAGATAAAAGTTTGGAATTAATCTAAGCTGATTTTTGAAGAAATACAATTTCAATACATCTTCTACTGTGTTTCTTTGCTCCAAGCTTCCTTTACACTCAGGTTAACAGGCCATTGAACCTGAGGTTGTAATACTATGTTAACTAGGTACATGTGACTCTTCAGGTGTTCCTTCAACTTCATATTGAATCAGTTAGCAAGATCAACCGTGATGCAAAGTGAGACCACTGCAGTGTGTGGTGACGGTGGGTGATGACGGTGCTGGCGGTAGTGTTGTTATACATGGTGTTACCATGTTATACATGGTAACACCAACCATAAGGGGCATTACCAGTAGACCTCTGGTTGTCTTCAAGAGGGAGCTGGACAGATACCCAAAGTCAGTGCCAGATCAGCCGGGCTGTGGTTCGTACGTTGGACTACGTGCAGCCAGCAGTAACAGCCTCGTCGATCAGGCCCTGATCCACCGGGAGGCCTGGTCAAAGACCGGGCCGCGGGGACGTCGATCCCCGGAATGCCCTCCAGGTAAACTCCAGGTAGGTAGGTAGGCACAGTCTCTGCCTCTGTATGTCTGCTCCATAATGTACTTTTAATAAAAACAACAGCGTCGCAGCTCCGACAGTGACGTCATGGGCGTCTCCCTAACCTGAAAACAAAATCCCTGTCTTGACATTAGGCCGTATCTGATTTTTTTTTTTTTTTTGCAAAACATGTAACCGTTTTGAATTCTCCCACGAGCTGTATGGCCCATACGGGTTTAGTGCTCTCCCGTGAATACGATAATTGGTTATAAGGAAGAGGGCGTTGTCACGGAATCAGCGGCTGGAGTCCTGACGGGCTGACGCCGGCGTCAGGGTTAAGATTGTCACGAGTGTAATTGGTCTGCGCGATGTCAGTCGCCTTTCCTAACTGGTACCTTCCTTGCTAACTATAGCAGAGAGTGAACTGACACCTCATGTTGCAAGGAGTTATACGTGCTCACACTCCACGTTATGTTGCAGGGAGTTATACGTGCTCACACTCCACGTTATGTTGCAGGGAGTTATACGTGCTCACACTCCACGTTATGTTGCAGGGAGTTATACGTGCTCACACTCCACGTTATGTTGCAGGGAGTTATACGTGCTCACACTCCACGTTATGTTGCAGGGAGTTATACATGCTCACACTCCACGTCATGTTGCAGGGAGTTATACATGCTCACACTCCACGTTATGTTGCAGGGAGTTATACATGCTCACTCTCCACGTTATGTTGCAGGGAGTTATACATGCTCACACTCCACGTCATGTTGCAGGGAGTTATACATGTTCCCACTCCACGTTATGTTGCAGGGAGTTATACATGCTCACACTCCACGTCATGTTGCAGGGAGTTATACATGCTCACACTCCACGTTATGTTGCAGGGAGTTATACATGCTCACACTCCACTTTATGTTGCAGGGAGTTATACATGCTCACACTCCACGTCATGTTGCAGGGAGTTATACATGCTCACACTCCACGTCATGTTGCAGGGAGTTATACATGCTCACACTCCACGTCATGTTGCAGGGAGGTATACATGCTCACCTCCACTTTATGTTGCAGGGAGTTATACATGCTCACACTCCACGTCATGTTGCAGGGAGGTATACATGCTCACACTCCACGTCATGTTGCAGGGAGTTATACATGCTCACACTCCACGTCATGTTGCAGGGAGTTATACATGCTCACACTCCACGTCATGTTGCAGGGAGGTATACATGCTCACACTCCACATCATGTTGCAGGGAGTTATACATGCTCACACTCCACGTCATGTTGCAGGGAGTTATACATGCTCACACTCCACGTTATGTTGCAGGGAGTTATACATGCTCACACTCCACGTCATGTTGCAGGGAGTTATACATGCTCACACTCCACGTTATGTTGTAGGGAGTTATACATGCTCACACTCCACGTTATGTTGCAGGGAGTTATACATGCTCACTCTCCACGTCATGTTGCAGGGAGTTATACATGCTCACACTCCACGTCATGTTGCAAGGAGTTATACATGCTCACACTCCACGTTATGTTGCAGGGAGTTATACATGCTCACACTCCACGTTATGTTGCAGGGAGTTATACATGCTCACACTCCACTTTATGTTGCAGGGAGTTATACATGCTCACACTCCACGTCATGTTGCAGGGAGTTATACATGCTCACACTCCACGTTATGTTGCAGGGAGTTATACATGCTCACACTCCACGTTATGTTGCAGGGAGTTATACATGCTCACACTCCACGTTATGTTGCAGGGAGTTATACATGCTCACACTCCACTTTATGTCGCAGGGAGTTATACATGCTCACACTCCACGTCATGTTGCAGGGAGGTATACATGCTCACACTCCACGTCATGTTGCAGGGAGTTATACATGCTCACACTCCACGTCATGTTGCAGGGAGGTATACATGCTCACACTCCACGTCATGTTGCAGGGAGGTATACATGCTCACACTCCACGTCATGTTGCAGGGAGTTATACATGCTCACACTCCACGTCATGTTGCAGGGAGTTATACATGCTCACACTCCACGTCATGTTGCAGGGAGTTATACATGCTCACACTCCACGTCATGTTGCAGGGAGTTATACATGCTCACACTCCACGTCATGTTGCAGGGAATTATATGCTAATTCATACTGTTGTTTTTCCCTCTTTTGCTTGGAATTATATAAACTCTTGCTACGTGATTTGTATGGAGTTAC
This sequence comes from Cherax destructor, assembly GCA_009830355.1. Classification (NCBI taxonomy): domain Eukaryota; kingdom Metazoa; phylum Arthropoda; class Malacostraca; order Decapoda; family Parastacidae; genus Cherax; species Cherax destructor. The sequence goes on along the minus strand of WNWK01000110.1, from coordinate 624,431 downwards.
AATAACAAAAAAATGTCGTCTTCTTGCTGGCAAATAACTTTCTGAGAGCAAGTGGTTAATTTCTGATGCTAAGAATAAAAAATATTTACATAAACAACAACAATAATAATAATAATAATAATAATAATAATAATAATAATAATAATAAAAATAATAATAATAATAATAATAATTTTGATAAATATGCCAAGCAATGTTATCGTGATAACTTGAGCAGTTTCTTTCTTCACTAAGAATATGAGAAAGAAGTACTGCAGCAGACCCACTGGTCCGTGCGAGGCAGGTCCACTGGCCCGTGCGAGGCAGGTCCAACTGGCCCGTGCGAGGCAGGTCCAACTGGCCCGTGCGAGGCAGGTCCAACTGGCCCATGCGAGACAATAATAAAGGTGTTTAAGGGTAGCCGGAACATGTATTAAGGAAGGTCTTAGGTGTTCCCATGACAGGTGTTAAGGGGGTCTTAGTGAAGTCCCTGAACAATGGCGTAATGGCACTCTTAAGGAGCAAGAATTCTACTAAACTTTTTTTAGTGAGCACGTCAATGTTGCTAGCAGTGGTAAGAAGGCCCTGGTGTGTTGGGCTTTCCCCTGCTTGGCACTCTTGCTTGGCACTTCTGTTTGGCATTTACCACATAGTAAAGCACAACCTACCCAGTCTGCACCTAAAGACTCCTGCTTAACACTCTCTGTTTGGCCTTTCTGCCTGGCACTTACCACACAGTCAAGGACAGCCTCCTCAGTTTGCCACATGGAAGTAGTCTTGGCACTCCTGCTAGGCACTCCTTGGCACTCCCACATATCACTTATCACACAGTCAAGCACATCCTAGGCAACCCAGCCTAGAGTAAAATACATCTGACGTACTGTGTTCGTGCCTCAGAGGCAATGTAGCAAATTTATCGACCTCACTTAATTCTTAGTGTTGATGCAGTTATTATTATTATTATTATTATTATTATTATTATTATTATTATTAAAAGCACTGTAAGCTCGCTCAGCGGAGCTTTTGGTCATGTAAGCGGACTTTCGGCTGGGTTACCAGTCCACCTCATCAGTAGTAACTACTACGTGAAGTACAAGGAGTGAAGGCAGGTTGTTCCACCCCAGAAATGTCACTACGAACCACAGCTGAGTCTAAACACGTGTTCCAGGGAGCAACTGTATCATCACAGGTGTTCAGCGTCAATAAAGAGTAGAACACCGGCCCTACACCTGTGATTACTGGTGATGTATTACTTCCTGCCATTGCAACACAGCCGTGCAAGTGCTCACCACCCCTGGAGAGGATCTTTCCACGTTAGGTACTGTCTTATATATGGGGTAACTGTGGTTTAGTGTCAGCGACAGTGACTATGGTATGTGGTTTCAAGGGAACAACTATAGCTAGGGTTGCTTACAGGGTTAACTATAATGACGGTGATTTCAAGGAGTAACTGGGCTGACGGTGATTTCAAGGAGTAACTGGGCTGACGGTGGGTTCAAGGAGTAACTGGGCTGACGGTGGTTTCAAGGAGTAACTGGGCTGACGGTGGGTTCAAGGAGTAACTGGGCTGACGGTGGTTTCAAGGAGTAACTGGGCTGACGGTGGGTTCAAGGAGTAACTGGGCTGACGGTGGGTTCAAGGAGTAACTGGGCTGACGTGGGTTCAAGGGTAACTGGCTGACGGGTTCAAGGAGTACTGGGACGGTGGGTTCAGGGTAACTGGGCTGACGGTGGGTTCAAGGAGTAACTGGGCTGACGGTGGGTTCAAGGAGTAACTGGGCTGACGGTGGGTTCAAGGAGTAACTGCGTTGACGGTGGGTTCAAGGGGTAACTATGGCTTCAGAGTTTCAATGGGTAACTACAACGTCGGTGATTTTAAGGGGGTAACTATGACGAGGGTGGGTTCAAGACCCTTCATGTGGGATACAACAAAGAAAGTCACACTTCACGTTTTGAGAGAGGAAAAACAGTCGTCAGTCCCGTAAAAAAAGACTATGTTTAGAACTGTAAGTAGTCTGCAAATAAATGTTTGTTTTTTTAACATTTCTCGACAAGTCTTCCCATGAAAAAGGTGAAAAGAAGCATAGGATTTAAGTACACTGAGATGTGTATGTCTCTCAGTGTGTACGTATATACACTGAGAGTTTATTCCATATTTTATGGGTTAAAGTATTCTTGTCTGCTGATGAATCAAAGTCAAATCAAAGTTTTCATTTCTTTGTACAGCATACAGTGTGCAGTTTACATGTAACATAATATTTTCAAGCACGAAGAAGGCCACTCGCATGCATGAGCATTTCGGGCATTTTGGGTTATATGAAGCCATAATGACCGTCGTGTAGTAGATAGGCTTTAGACCCCATTAACCAACCAATTCTGTGTTCTTCTAAAAGAATAAAAAAGGCACAATACCGTGACTGGAACAATACACAAATAACCCTCACATAAAAGAAAGAAACTTATAACAACTTAAGTTTTTTTTTCCTCATATGTGAGAGTTATTTTGTATTGTGTTATTGTTGTCAGACACTCTTGGTGCCGGCGAAATAAATATAAAGACGGGAAAGACAAAAAAGACAAAAAAATTAGCAGTTTATGCTCAACCACCAAGTGTTCTCCCGTGCGGAGTTAATAACTCTGATTAATCTCCTACAATTTTCACCTCTACTAAGGTCACTTCTCGTGTGAAGACACCTGTACGTTGCCCTCCCTGTGTTTCTAATTCACGAACCCTCACTAACATCCTTCACCCTTCCATATACTAAACTGGCATTTCTCCCAGCTAATACACTTTATACTTCTCTCACTGATACTTCAGGTTTGTACTGGTGTTTTGACTGGTCAATTTAGGTGAGACAGTATGCCGAACAAAAGTATATGCTATGTTTCGCTCGGTGACATGATGAAGTCCAACAATGAGCGAAACTGAACAAACCGTCTCTTTTTTTTCCTGGTGTCTACTCTGTTTCCTGCTAGGTAAATGGACACAAATACGACTCATGAGACATTTACCTAACATTCTGTCGGTAATTCTACCATTATTACTGTGTTTCCTGCTTCACTTGTTCCCTCCAGCACACTGGTAAACCGGGCGGCTCCTTTTCCGACAGCCTTAAGGAACACGAGAGAAGTGTTCGCTTTGCTGACACTAACGAGGCTCTCTGCTGTCATCTTAGAGGCCATTGCTATCACTTAAGCTGGGTTTCTACCGAAAATACCTTTCCCCGCTGGAGACTTCATAGACTCCGCCTTGAGTGGGGGCCCTTACACACAACATTCCTAACATGAATGTTACCTCCGGTGTTGTTTTTGTAGATGTTTGAGTCCCCCAGTACATTGTGGGGCACTCAGCCTTAAGCCAATAAAGTTACAACTTTGTGGTGCTTCAGTAATTCTGAGCGTGGAGGGAGGAAGAGTGAGCAGGAGGGGTGAGGGAGGTCTAGTTAAGATTATGGAGGGTAAACGAACAAGGACAGACAGTAACCAGGAGGTAGGAGGGAGGAAGTGAACAACACACATGCATACATACACGTACTACACATATAACATGATTCACGTACATATTTAACTAATTATCGCAGAAAAAACATGCACACACATGTGTCAGTACTGACGTTCGCATATTAACATGGGTTACTGACCACAATGACACTGTTTACAGATGTCTCCAACATATATTTGTGAAGGACTTTTAATACCGATATTCCATACAAAAGATAAGTAAATGGTGTAATAAGGCGAGAGATGTCAAAGGATATAAAGAGAGTGTGGAGGTCACGACACAATACACACACACCATGTTTTAGGGCAACTTATGACATGGTCAGCCAGGTGAGCACAGGTGGGTACGGAGGTTCGAGCCGCCATCACCACTCCTTGTACTTAATGACCCCACACGGTAATAAAGCTTAAATATATAGGAACGTATACATGCAAACAATGACTTCTATTATACTCAGACATTCACACTTAACAGAGTGAGGAAGCCGGAGAGGGGGAAGATTATCATTATTTTATATTCATAGAAGACGCTAAAGCCGTGATAGTCAGCGCTAAACGGCGGAGATGGTAGAGAATGAGAGACAGTGTGGAGGAAAGTATTCAGCGATGGAACAAGGAGGAATATTAAGAACTAACAACCAGAAACTACCCATAAAAACAAGGATCCATTGAAACGCTAGAGGCGTCTGCCGTCTTAATACTACTGATAATAATATAATAATAATAATAATAATAATAATAATAATAATAATAATAATAATAATAATAATAATAATAATAATAATAATAATAATAATAAATATGGCTAAAGTGTTTGTCAACACCACCACCTCACTGGCTTATCAGACATACCTGAGAGATTATCCATCAGTTATCAGCCATCATTAATACGTCTCCTTCCAGGAAAATACACACCCCTCGCTACACCCTGAGCTGCCAGTGTTGATGGCCAGGCAAGACGTAAACAAGACTCCGTACTCAGGAAGTGTTGTTCATTATTATGCCAAACATTAGTGATGTGTAATTAACTGTGCAAGGCGGAATAGATAACTACAAATAATAATTTTTAATTGCGAATCTTCGTGAAGCGATATGTAATTTACTGCCAGAGTGTACGTATATATTTTTAAAATATGCAGGTGAGAACATGCATGTATAATTATGTCAGTACACACGCGTGCAACTATGTATGTACATGACTGGTTATGTGAGTACAGTGTACATCACACGTATACTCCTATGTATACGAGTACACACTAGGCGAGTACACATAAAGAATAATTTTATTATTAAAATGGTGATTCAATTTTAAGCATATGTAGTGAGACATATATACCTCGATGTATATAACACGTGACTGAGTGCAGTGACACCAGCAACTCACAATAACTTTCTTGGTAAGAGCAGGTGAAGGAGGGCCTGGTGTCGTCAGCTCTTGGCTGGCGTCTTACAAGACCTTTCTAGCCACCTAAACATTTCTCCTACTGAGGACCGGAAATTTTGTGACGCCTGTCAGTGACTGAGATGCCACAGTGGATGTGTTGTAGCAGGTGTGGTGGTGCTTATGGAGGTGGGAGAAGCAGTGGATGGGGAGTGTTGGTGTGACGGGACGTAGTGGGCGTAGATGGGCAGTGGGCGTGAGGAGTGGGTGATGGAAGGGTGGTTGTGGAGCCTTGGAGTGTAGGTGCTGAGGGCGTAATGTTGACGTATGTTTCCTGAATTGCTTGCATTACTTTTATTAAAGTTTATTCACGAATATCAATGTGGCAGTGTCACCACAACATATAATTACAGATTTTGGGGAGGTGGGATGGGCGGGGCGCTCTGCGGAGGGGAGAAGGAATTTGAATGACATAATATAATTATGTAAAAGAAGATGGAAATAGATTAAGACACATGTGCAACAGTTGGGTATCTTTAATTATGAAACGTTTCGCCTACACAGTAGGCTTCTTCAGTCAAATACAGAGGGAACATTAGTAATGAAATAAAGATGATGTAATCAGTCCATCAACCTTGGAGAAAAAGTATTTGAGGTGGTCAGTCCCTCAACCTGGAGAAGAGTTCAGCTCCATGGTCTGGAACGATCGTTCCTGGTATTTGATACCATTTTCAACAACAGATGGAAATAGTCTATGGGGGAACTAAGTTGTGAGGGGAGGGGGGTAGCAGTCTGTGGGATGGGACGAGCAGTGTTGGGTACAAGGAGAGAGAGAAGTGATCCTTGAGTAACTTCACTTGTGTGTTCTCACCACCAGTCTCCTGACTATGACTCACTGCCTCATCTTTGCCACGTATTTCTTTACCTCTTATGTTCTGAAAGGCTGGACAAATACATGGATAAGTGGCTTTGATAAGGACTTTGCCTTGTATGGACCAGTAGGCCTGCTGCAGTGTTCCTCCTTTCCTATAGTTTTGTCTGTACAGTCCAGGTAAACTGTGAGTAACTTTGAACAAATTTTTCCTGTAAACTAAAGTAAATGTAAACTTTACATAAACGAAAATAAACTTTTGGAGATAAGTTATTGAAGCTGTGAGGAGACTGGAAGACAAGGTTGTGTTAGTGATGAAAGTGGAGCCAAGTGGAGCGCAGTGCCGGCACTCAGATCAGCTCTCTGGCACTCAGAGCAGCTCACTGACAATCAGAGCAGCTCTCTGACACTCAGATCATCTCTCTGATACTTAGAGCAGCTCTCTGACAATCAGAGCAGCTCTCTGACACTCAGATCAGCTCTCTGACACTTTGAGCAACTCTCTGACACTCAGAGCAGCTCTCTGACACTCAGAACAGCTTTCTTAGACCCCCAAGGCCAGTATAGGCGCTAATCTCTGTCTCTCACACACTCTCTCTGTGCCTGGAGTCGATGTGTTTAGTCCATGAATCTTGATAACAGTACAGCATATGAGCGGAGAAGGGACTTATATACTTTAGACAGGTGAGGCGAAGCAGTGGTAGGCGGCGTCACCAGTGGAAAAATCCACTAGTGGAAATAGGTCATGCCTAGTGAAAAAAGCCACTGACAAGTGAAACGTTTCCAGATACTGATACCGAAATGTTGCGCAGGTGTCTCAGTTATCAAGTTGTCAGTTTTCTAAACGGTTTATGCAACATATATGTGAAACTTGTCGGGTCGTGTTGACGCTCAAACACCTGAATGCGTAATCTATTTTTCGGTCTGTATTTCAGCTCCTGGGCGTTTTACTTTGCATACTTTCCTTTCAATTAGCCACACACTGATTTTTTTTTTTGAGAAAACTAACTTGGTGCGACAACTTTGACTTTCCTTGTTAGCGGAGATATTTATTCAGCACACTACTTCTGTTTTCCGATAGCCTAACTTTACCCTCACAGCCTCATCTCTTTATAATCTGTACAGGTTTGGCGCATTTTGTGAATGTAATAGTTCTCTCTTTATTTCCCCCACTCTCTCTCTCACTTTCTCTCCCATTATTAAGGTCTGCTTGCTCCCCTGGGAAAGAAGGGAGAGTAAACAATATGTGTACATTGTGCTGCTGCTGGTGCTGCTGCTGGTGCTGCTGCTGGTGCTGCTGCTGGTGCTGCTGCTGGTGCTGCTGCTGATGTGTGCTACTAGTGCTGCTATTTTATTTGTAAGGAGAAATGGGAAAATTTCTGCGGCCGCGGATGTCATTTGATGACTCGTTGCTATGAGCTTTTCACTATCTGGGCGAGGCCTTCCTTCTGGCTTATCGGTCCACCTCGTAAAAAAATCAGTTAAGATGTGATATTAAAGTGTCTCAACACCACCTGAAAATCTGAGCACTTTTTCATGTGATGGGATGCGGAAGTGTGCGTGTGTGAGGGTGCTCGGTGTTGGCGTTCCTTGCTTTCTCTTGTTTGAAGGAATGGCGTGGGGTAGGGCGTGGTTGCGTGCAGAGCCTTCTACGGGCATTATCTTCTTGTGGTTATTGCTTCAGAGGAGCCACCGGCGTGAGTCCTACCAGAAGAACTTCTCCACTATCTCACCCTCATGAGACAGTCTTTCCAAACGTGTTCGACTTCAGGTACTTCTGAACAGTCCACGGCGCTAGACAGTACTGGCTAATCACTCTAATAAACATAAGCCGTTTTTACTTAGGTTACGTTAGTATAAATTAATGAACCAAAATTTATACATATTAAGCCAGCAATAAACTGGATTACATTAAGGTGGGGAACACAACTAACTTGTGCTCTTGTTACTATGTTAATTTTCTTACGAAGTTAATAATGACAATTTCTTTAACGCTCATTGTAAATCTAAAAGTATTTTTTTTTCAAGACAGGTTAGGTTAAATTGGGTTGTGTTAGGTTTCACAAATTTATTAAAACGTATATTTAACCATAAATAAGAGGGTCCCAGCAAGGGGTCGAAATATACAGATCAATTAATCTTCTGTGTTTCTGTTTCCACGTGTTGACAAGTGGTCAATACACTTTAGTTACTCATAAGTAAGAAAATTTAAAATGGAAATGGCCAGGATATTTCTGGATGGGGTGAGCGAGAATAACCTGGAAGATTTCAGTTATGTACGATCATCACTCGTGGTGCCAGAGTGCACTGCCAGACGGTGCATCACAGTGACCTAATTCGTTGTAAAGCTATCGTTGGTTATGTAGTGTGGGAGGGAGGGAGAGCGATAGGGAGGGGAGGATAATGGAGGTTGTCACCAGTGTTGCAGACTGCTGCATACACTGTCGCACACAAATCCGCATTCCTTGACAAGTGCTCTCCCCACCACCTTATTCTATTCCCTGCTCACTTTGCTGTCATACTCTCTTTACTCTCTCCTCCCATCTTCCACTCTATCTCTCTCTCCATTTTACAACTCTTTTAATCATCCCTCCCTCGTCCATTCCCACTTCCTTCTTGTTAACTGTCTCTACCACCGTCAAGCAACACTCCATCTTGATAGAGTTGACGACTGTGACTACCTGTCCTAAAACTAGACAAAGTTCGCTGCGAGGCTGGTCCAGGAGCCAAGTGTAATGCTATACCATAACACAATTAAAGAAACAAAACTTTACACCAATATTGGAGAGGAAAATCATGGAAGAGAATATGATCATAACTTACAATGACCTGATAACACAAACAGAATGTTTGAGAGTATGGGACCATACACTACTTCCTTTAAATGTGAGAACAATATTTAGCACAATATTATGTATCGTATACATGAATATATATTTTCGCGAAAGGGACCAGTGAGTCTTTGTCCGCTGAAGAAATGGTGATAGATATTTTTTTTCAGACAAGCAGATTATTATTATTATTATTATAATAATCGTAACTAAGCGCTGAACCCACAAGGATCATACAGCGCTGCTCAGACAACCAGAGATGTGAACTTTGATATTCCACTATCTATGGGAACACAAAGTTTTAAAAGCTGTCTGACGCCATTATCGTGTGGATGTTGTAGTGATAAATCTCCCTTTATAGGCTGTGAATTATATATGTTGAGTAACACACCTGTGGATCTTAATAGCGTTTAATAGCCAGAAGGTATAAATATATGCTTGCCACACACTGCTGAGTGCCTGACAAACAACTAAGTGAAAGGTGACTGTTGTTAGTTTACAAGACATGATAAATCACGGGTTTGTTATAAGATGGCACAGTGGTGCTGGCACTATTAGAGATGCGCGCAAGACACTGGTGTCTAGACACCTGAAGGTAGGATAGCCGATGGCTCTATTGTTGGGTCACGGCAGTATAGACGGTTGGCTGACCCGTGCCTGACTCAGTGGTCTGAGAGTGTTGAAGGGGAAGCCAGCTGAGAGTGACTTACGAGGCACGTAAGTTCCCTCGTCTTCTAATAACATGTTCATTTGTCCACTATAATCTACCTTGTCCATAATTACTATCGCATTTGCTTTGTCTGTTTCGTAAGGTGAAGTCCAGGATCTTTCCTTAATTCATGGTATAACTTAACAAATCTTTGAGGACAAAGCAAATGCAATAATAATTATGGACAAGGTAGATTATAGTTGAAAAATGAACATGTTATTAGAAGACGGGAGGGACTTAGGTGCCTCTTATGAAACATCAAGGGCACATGAACAAGGACCTGTCGTGGTATTGCAGCGCCACCACAGGAAGGCAGAAAATATCAACTTTTTCCATGGTGATTGTAGCGAGGAAAACACTTTTATATGTTAATTATAACTAAGTACATCAGCACACAACTGCTGTGGGCGGAGAGGTGGAACTCTATTGTGGGGGCGGTGCCCCATTGTTCCTGTTTCCAGATATATTCCTGCCCCCCTGGGGATGTTGATCACCTCCTTGAGTTGTTTCATTCCTATTATTGCGAGGCTTTAAAACTTGATTTCATTATTTGACAACTTTCAGATCAGCAAAAAATTAATTACACGAATTTATATGAAAAAAAGTCGGGAGCACAACAGAGCCATGAACGAGGGGCCGTATATTGACACTATCTTCCTTTCCAAAATACATCTTTATGTTTTAATTTTTTGGAAATGTTGAGTTCATTATACGGGAAAGGCAATAATAATCAATTAAAGTGATAAACAAATAAGGGTCATACAGTGTTGACTGTTTACCTTCTTGTTTAGTTGGCAATCATGGCTTTGAATAAACTTAGTTTCACTGAAATACTGCCAGTTATTATGGATTCCTTGTTTATCTGATCCTTTGTGTTCTTGCTGGATGTTTGGAAAACACTTACCGAGTGTTGATACCTGTTCTTCTCTTTTTCAGTTATGGCAACATACGATATTGCTAGTATGGAAGCCACGATCTCTGCCACAGTCTCGGACAACGACTACGACCCCCACACGACTACTACCCTTCCCACGTCCGACGATAGTGTGCAGTGTCGTTTATCTGACGAGTCTGTTATGACGACTACGGTGAGCCAAGGAACGGAGACAGAGAAGACAAATAAAATGCAAGATAAGGAGAACCAAGGCAACGACAGCCGTTTTTCACGCGCGGAAGGCCAGAAGAGGCCAGGGTCCTTCATGAAGATGCCCACGCTGAAGAGGGAGAAGTCCTACTCTGAGACACTCGAGAGGAAAAAGAAGAAAGTAAAGTTCTCCCCCAGTGAGGGCGACGACAGCATCATAGTGGACACTCGCGTGTTTGAGCCTCAGGTTGTCAACACAAGCCACGGAGACGATACAGAGAAAGACGACAATGTTGTCTCCTCGACAATCAAGAAGCTCCTGAGAAAGAGTTCCAAGAAGAGAAAGGCGAATATTGAAACCCAAACAGACGAGAGGGACGATGTAGAGAGGGCAAAGGAAAGCGAGCACGCGTGTAATATGAGAAACACTGGTGAAGCAGGAGCAATAGAAAGAGTATCAGTGGACAGAGACGTAGATCCAATACCACATTCATTCCCTGACAGCCAGAGCCAGCATGAAGATGAGGAAATATACACTGTTGATGACAGCGACCACACAGACAGCGTCAGCTCACCAGACAGTACTACACCGGAGTCTCCATCTGCAATGACTTCCTACGAGTCCTCCAGCGAGACGCAGCCTTCCTCCAGCGAGACGCAGCCTTCCTCCAGGTTATTCACAGGTGACACAGGTGAGGATGTTAGCCGTGACGTCAACGCTGAGGCCGGAGTGCCAACAGTGCCGTGCCCTGAAACGAATGAAAGTGAAGACTTGACACACTGGGATGTTAATGACCACTGTCTATATACCTCAGAGAAACATTTAGACACATCAGTACCTGAAACTAACAACGAACACGATTACACCATGGATAAAAATAAACCCTTAGATTATTATACAAAACTGCCGCATATGAGATATGAATATGATTCGGTAGTTCCTCGCCAGGTGGCTTCCTTATCAGAAGAGCAAGAGTTAGAAATCAGCGAGTTTAGTAAAGCCGATGACTTTTGGGATAATCCACAATCGTCGTGTGAGAAACAGTTAAAACTAATAGACGACTCTAGTCTCACTTCTCAGGTGACGATCAAGCGCGAAGGCACCTTCACCCTGGACGGTCCTCCTCCAGCCAAGATCACGAAGCCATCCTGCGATGTTGTCAGTAATGTAGCAACCTGCGCCAGGCTGCCCCCAAGGGACAGTGTTATGGAACCCCTCCAATTCTTTGTTGATTTAACAACGCCGGAACGTTCTCCAAAGGTCACTCGACGTTCGGAAAGTAAAACGTGTGATGATTCTAATTTACGTGCAGCTAAGCTTTCTCCTAAGGTGAAAAAACAATCTAAAGAGATTGAAGGCAATAAAAAATCTCTACATCAGACTTCTTCCATAACTACTTTCAAGAATAATGCAAAAAGAACGTTCGTTAATGCTTGGAGAACAGCCACCAAAACACAGGAAACCCCACACAAAACCTTGAAACACACAGTGAAGGCTCCTCAAGAGGCCTCGATACCCAGGCCCTCCCCGACCAGACTGCAGCAAGAGAACGTAATCAAGACTAACAACGCTAGGAAGCAGACGAATGCCAAGACCCCGAAGTCCGTCACTGGTGAGACTGGCGCCAAGTCCGTCACCTGTGAGAAGCAGTCGACGCCAAAGGAGCTCCAAAGACGCAGCCGGGAACCAAAGAAAGCTCTCCCGCGCCAGGACACGGGAAGCTTACCCACAGAGAGGAGCCCACTGTGGGGAGGGGTGTCCCTACCCACCTTCAAGAGAGAGGGAACATTCACCAAGAAGTACGATTCGGAAAAGGACCGCCTGCAGGCAGAGTGTAATAGACTCAACGTCGAAAAGGAAAGGTTGGTGGTTCTCATATCTTGGTGCATGGCGGAGTGTCTGACGGTGTCTGGGAGTCCATCAAGAGTGTGTGGGACAGTCTGTGCCTGACTGCCTGTTAAATTTGCATTATATAATACATACAAAGGTTATTAAATTAGTTTCGATAAGAATGACCTTCAATTTATTTCTCACTTACTGCTCAAACTTAAGGCGCTAAATCCAGAACTATGTAGTAGTGTATTTTGTATAGTGCAGGTAATTGTAAGCCGATTCCGTAAGGATTATACAGCGCCTATGGGGAGAAGGATGAGAGGCCTTCAGGCTTAATTCAGGGAACTGGAGCACAGATCCAATCCAAACCGATTATCCCCCCAAAAAAAATATAACTGTTCCCCCCCAAAAAAATTAATTTCCTTCAAAAAATTAATTTACTTCTTACATGAAAGCAAGTAGGTTATGTAAGTCATTCAAATCTTTTTCCCGATCTTACGTTGTTGTCATATCATTAGCCAGTCAGACTGTCAACACAAGCTAAGAAACGATTAATTAACAGGACACACCAGGTGTTGTGTGTGGGCGATGGTGGACTCTAGACGACGGTACGCCAGGTAGATGCACTGAGAGTTTTTATGGGGTGAGGTAGGCCAGGTTTACCCTACACTGAGAGGTATATCATTAACTGTATACACACTCGAGAGTTTATTCTAGTCCCTAAATTAGAGATTAAAATACCCTATTATATAAGTTAGTGCACAGATTCCATTGAGGAACATGAGTTGAAATGAAGCTACTCTTATTTTCCTCTGATAAAAACATTACTTCCCATTCCCCAGGCGATGTATGGCCAGTGCTGATTTAGAGTTACCCCTTTTACATAATAATGTACAGGTAAATGACAGCTTTAATGACTCACGTGAAATAGATAAGCCTTTACTCTAATTAACAGCTGTTTTGGCAAGGTCTAGCTAACTCTGGCATGCTTTTTCAGGCTTCAGAGCGAACTGTGTGAGGTTCGCGTGAGACTGGAGGAGGAGACAGTGGCCAGGAAGGCCCTCAGACGCACACACGATCTCAATCTCAGGCACTTGAGGGAAGGCGAACTCAGGAGGACTGAGCTACTCATTACAGATTTGAAGAACAGGTGAGCACCAGCCAGAGTGGAAGGTCTGGCAGGCAGGGGAATGTAGGCAGGGAATGGCGAGTGTGGAGGTAGCGAGAATATGGAGGGAAGAAAGAATGAAGAATGTGTCGAAGGAAGAGTATTAAGGAGAGTGAATAAATACTGCGGAGGAAGGAAATACATAACTGTAAAGGAAAAAATGGTAGGGGCAGGAAAGCTGAAAGGAAGGGAGACATAAATAAAGGAATAATGATGGGGAAAGATACGTAGGAATAACCAAAGAAAGGGAGGAAAAAATAAGGAGATGGATAAAGGGTGGGAACTAAATAAATAAAAATTTCCTGGCTCAAAAGATGAGACCAAAAAACGTAGGAAGGCAGGGATGATGTAAACAAACTGGGAAAGCCGAGGGTAAAAAGTATATTAATGGAATATAATTTCATTAATAAGAGATACACAAACTGGAATAACAAACAAGCCTCATTACCCTTGCCCCTCCCCTCTACCTCGATGCTGTCGTAGACTTGAGGATGAGAAGCGTGAGGCTCTGGCACAGCAGAAGGAGTCGCTGACGAGGACTCACAAAGCTGAAATGCTGAGGGCAGACCGAGAGAGGGACGAGGACCACCGCAGACTGCTGCAGGAGGCCAGACTCACCCAGCACAAGCTGAAGGCAGAGATACGACGGCAGGTCTCAAGGTGATTAGTAAAGGGATAGCAATATGGGCAGTAGAAGTAGCAGTTTGGTAGTTGTATTAGTAGTCGTAGTAGTAGTGTTGGTAGCAGTGTGTGCAGTGGGGTGTGTGGTTAAATAGACGACACGATATGGTTTGTGGCCTTATTAAGCATTGGTCAGTTTGTGTGTTGTAACATGAATAATATATATATATATATATATATATATATATAAATGTCGTGCCGATTAGGTAAAACTGGTCAATTAGCAAGAACTCATTTAAAATTAAGTCCTTTCTAAAATTTTCTCTTATTCGTTTAAAGATATATTTTTTTTTAATTTATGTTAATGTAAAAAATTATTATTTTGTACCCAAAGAAACTTTGAAAACCTACCTAACCTTATTTTAACAAGCGCAATTTAATTTAGCCTAACCCAACTAAGTATATTTTAGATACTTTTACAATAATTTAATAATAAACAAACAGTGAAATATATTTTTTTCGTTAGGTTCAGAATGATTTTTGCGAAATTATTGCATACACAAATTTTCGCTTGTCTTATATGGCAAGAAGAGCGTTGCTATTTAAGACAAAATCGCAAGTTTTACCTAATCGGCACGACATATATATATATATATATATATCAAAACAGTGTAACTATCAAAACTATGCTATGCCCTTGTACAAATTGTGACAACCTTGCATCTTAAGTGTGACCAACGCTGCCTCCTTCCCTCATCCTACAAGAAAGAAGTAAAGTACATCAGTGATGATAATAATAATAATAATAATAATAATAATAATAATAATAATAATAATAATAATAATAAAGGAGGATAAGTATAAAAGTTAGTGTATTGGATAAGGAGATGAAAGATAGATTTCTTTAATGTATTTTTAGACCGTTTGATATGTGTATATTAATAAGTAGAGAAGGTGAAGGTGGAGTACAAGGAGAGTGCTGTCCCTGGCCACAAGATGACTGAAAATTAATAATCTAAAAATAGTAGTTAGTGAGAGGCGTGAACAAGAGTTAGAAGAAAGACTGACTGGAGAGATGTCCAGGAGGAGGATGTAGCCTTAATGGCCACTAGTGTGTGTGTACTCGCCTCTCCTATTTGTGGTTGCAGGAGTCGAGTCACAGCTCCTGGCCTCACTAGAAACTGTGTGTGTGTACTCACCTAGTTGTACTCACCTAGTTGTGGTTGCAGGGGTCGAGTTACAGCTCCTGGCCCCGCCTCTTCACTGGCCGCTACTCGGTCACTCTACCCATTCCATGAGCTTTATCATACCTCTCCTTAAAGCTATGTATGGATCCTGCCTCTACTACATCACTTCCCAGACTATTCCACTTCCTGACAACTCTGTGACTGAAGAAATACTTCCTAACATCCCTGTGGTTCATCTGAGTCTTCAACTTCCAACTGTGTCCCCTTGTTGCTGTGTCCCATCTCTGGAACATCCTGTCTCTGTCCACCTTGTCGATTCCTCTCAGTATTTTATAAGTCGTTATCATATCCCCCCTATCTCCCCTGTCTTCCAGTGTCGTCAGGTCGATTTCCCTTAACCTCTCCTCATAGGACATACTCCTTAGCTCCGGGACTAGTCTTGTTGCAAACCTTTGCACTTTCTCTAGTTTCCTTACATGCTTGGCTAGGTGAGGGTTCCAAACTGGTGCTGTGTGTGTAGGAGAAATTTTTAAGGTACAGGAGCGTGGGCAAATAATGAAATAACAAATCATTGTTGAAATGATTTGGGTATGCGACTTGACACAATAATACAGCCTCAGTCTTTATTAATATTGTCTCTATACTCGCATACATACATAGGTGCATACATACATACATACACACGCATACATAAAGGCACATTATCACACTAAATATTTTATCCATATTACTCATATTTTAAATTATTTTTTACATTTCTTCCTCGAGTTTTAGTGTTAGTGTTTTCAAAATTTTTGTCTTAATTATTAATATTACATTTAAATTCTCCTCAATATCTTATGTAAACGTAAGTGTTGTGCAATACTTGTTTCTTGATTCATGAGTTCTTTGATAATTCCACGAGGCAGTATGGGAGAGACTCTAATAGAAGCAAATACTGCTCGCCTAGAGTGACTCTAGCATAGAGTGAGAGTGACTAGCTCTGATATATATATATATATATATATATATATATATATATATATATATATATATATATATATATATATATATATATATATATATATATATATATATATATATATATATATATATATATTAGTAGAAAGACTTAGTTTGTCCCTCATGGTGATGAACATACTGGAACAGAGCATTACCCTCATGGGTGGCAGAGCTTACTACTTCTTGTATGAAAAGCATCGTGCGTGATGCCTGTGCTAGTCGAACACAACATTTTCTTGTTTTCACCTTTGTAACTGTGGCGTAAACCAGGGAAGCCGTACAACGAGCACATAGCTTAAGACTCTTAAGAAAACCATTGGAAGCCTTAGTGGTAGATGGGATGGGATGATAACAGGGACTAGAAGAACACAGGAAAGTGTGGTCGATCATACTGGCTTAGTTAATGGAATTTGACATATTGGTTAAAAATATATTTACACATGTTGATATAGCTTTTTTTAAAATAGATATAAACGTACCATTAGAGATAGAACAAAGTTTGTAATGAGTACAGGAATCAAGAAAGCACAGTACAAAGCTGTTTCACCTTCAGATTAACAGTTACGGCTGAGTACATGGGAGAGTACTAGACAAAAACAAACGCGACCACAAGAAAACAGTGTCTTGGCCAACGCATAAGACCGTTTCTACAATACCTTGACTGTGTAGCCAGGCAGTGGCTGAGTGTCTCACTATATCAAGCGCATCAACAAGGCAGTTGTATTGCTTTCATGCACAGGCGCACAACGCACAATGGTGCATGTTAACTCGCTGCTAACTAAACTTAACTTTTACCCTACAGGTCGGAACAACTACCTGTGCAATGTTGTCACAGTACAGAGCGCGACCTGGACAGGTTAAACAGAGATTTGTCAACGCTGCGCGAGCACAAGAAGCGACTGGAGGAAGCCGTACTGGTAAGCGTCCATTTGTTATTAAAGTTCTAACAGTAAGACTCGCCTCATTTTTTGTTTTACACGGCGCATTCTTGGGGTATAACCCAGGATAATCCCAATGAAAACTTTGATTTATTTTGATTAGGAATCCTTTCCCAGGATGCTAGGATAAGTTAGGCTAGGTTAGGTTACTGTTGACTTTCTAGGTGAGAAGGGGCAGTAGGTATAAAGAGACGTGCCCTTACATCTCGTCCCTCTGAGGAATTGAACCCGGGTCATCTCGGGTGTGAGCTGAACTCTCTGAAATTCAAGCTATATTATCACGTTAGTCTCATAGAAGGTTCAAAATAAATAAGACAAAACTATATCACTGCAGTCGGTGGAAAGCTGAGAGGAGGGACCTGGAGAGGGACCTGGAGAGGGACCTGGAGAGGGATCTCGCAGCCACTAACTCTCATGGGGAATTACCTAAGAGGATTTGTAACTGTGCATTGTTTGTGACCTTCAGTACTACCCTCGCCCACTTTGTTGCCTCTTCAGTACTACCCTCGCCCACTTTATGACCTCTTCATTACTATCCTCGCCCACTTTGTTGCCTCTTCAGTACTACTCTCGTCGTCCACTTTGTGACCTCTTCAGTACTACCAGCGGTGGTGTGTGACATCCACCCTACAGAAGACTAGCTATTTATAATGCCAGGGGCGGCGGTACCTCTTACTCATAATGTTCTGATAGGAGGGAGTGGCTAGGCACTCAGGGAAGTGAGGCATTGGGAAGAAAAGATAGAATTGAAGGAAGGGAAGGTGGGAGGGAGAGGCAGAGTAAAGGAGCATTACAGCAGGGGAGACTTATCTAACATACCCCTGTTGACTCTGCCAGCAGTGACGTGAGCTGGGTACTAGATGGGGGAAGGGGAGATTGGTTGCGGAGGACCAGACGGAAGGGGATAGTTGTGGAGAGGGGAAACGGGTGGTGGATGAGTGGAAGGGGGTGAGAGGTAGAGGTGGTAAGGGAGAGCAGGGAGGTAAGAGGGTGCGTGGCGTGAAGTAAAGGTAAAAAGTGGCAGAGAGCCAGCGAGGGGCCCCAGCCACAACTATGGCTGAGGGTGAGAGAGAGAGAGAGAGAGAGAGAGAGAGAGAGAGAGAGAGAGAGAGAGAGAGAGAGAGAGAGAGAGAGAGAGAGAGAGAGAGAGAGAGAGAGAGAGAGAGAGAGAGAGAGAGAGAGAGAGAGAGAGAGAGAGAGAGAGAGAGAGAGAGAGAGAGAGAGAGAGAGAGAGAGAGAGAGAGAGAGAGAGAGAGAGAGAGAGAGATTCAAATTTTACCCCAAGGGTCGAGTCTGTTGGTCAGTGTCACTCCTCCAGCGAGCGAACACACCACCATAATGATTCTAGAGTTTATTCTTCAGCGTCACTCGTCATGGGTGAACTCACTGATGCAATGGATGAAAGTAGGTCGAGTGAGCAGATGAGTTGACTCAACACCTGCAGGACAAACTTACTCAGGTAAGATGTTCAAGGTGCCTCGGGAGATCACATCTTACCCTTGAGTAACCTGGACTTTAAATAGAATGGGCGTTTTCGCCAGCGTTATAGTTCGCAGATTTCTGCCTGATCTAAACGTCTAAAAAAATTAATATTTATCATTCAAATGAACGAAAAAGAAATAAAAGTATACGAAAAATATATTTTGCTTCCCTAACTCCCGCACTGATCTACGTGTAGCCCTGGGCTCCCTAAAGCTACTCGGGAGTGTTACATGGGGCCTCGTCGCTTGGCTGGCAAAGCTCTCGCTTCACACGCTGAGGGGTCCGGGTTCGATTCCCGGCAAGGGGGAAAACATTTCAGCGCGTTTCCTTGCACCGGTTGTTCTGTTCACCTAGCAATTAGGTACCTGGGTGTTAGTCAGCTGGTGTGGGTCGCATCCCGAGGGACAAGATTGAGGACCCCAATGGAAATAAGACAGACAGTCCATCGACGAACTGCCGCTCTTGGGTTATACTGGGTGGCTAACTCCCCGGGGTTAAAAATCCGAACAAAATCTTATCTTACAACCACACCTGGGCAGGTGGCCACCGAATTATGAAATTAGGAACTCAGCTTTGTGAAGAGAATGGAGGTCATGAAGATGAAAAGAAATATGAAGATATAATGAAATAAAACCCTAAATGAAAACAGAATACATCATATCTATAGATAAACACGAGGAAAAGTGAGGGGAAGGGGAATGTATGTTTAGGTATGTAAGTACAGCAGGGAAAGTTTATGGTGACTGAGAACTGGAGTCAATTAATGTCAAGTGCGTCTCAGCCGCCATAATGGTTTCACACCCTGGCAGGCAGCAGCTGCCTGCAGGACACACCCTGGAAGACAGCAGCTGCCTGCAGGACACACCCTGGAAGGCAGCAGCTGCCTGCAGGACACACCCTGGAAGGCAGCAGCTGCCTGCAGGACACACCCTGGAAGACAGCAGCTGCCTGCAGGACACACACTCCCGTTTGTTTACATGCTGGGGACGAATGGCATCATATAATGGTTATAAATTTTTTGGTCATTTATATTTGTAAAGAAAAAATGAGGACATAAATGTATATACACAAGAGGACACATTAGGTGAGTCTTCAAGAAAGAGGACAAATGCATCCTGACTGTTAGGTGAACACAGCAGGTGCTCGGAGACTGCCAGCCCGGGAGTGAACACAGCAGGTGCTCGGAGACTCCCAGCCCCGGGAGTGAACACAGCAGGTGCTCGGAGACTCCCAGCCCCGGGAGTGAACACAGAAGGTGCTCGGAGACTCCCAGCCCCGGGAATGAACACAGCAGGTGCTCGGAGACTCCCAGCCCGGGAGTGAACACAGCAGGTGCTCGGAGACTCCCAGCCCGGGAGTGAACACAGCAGGTGCTCGGAGACTCCCAGCCCCGGGAGTGAACACAGCAGGTGCTCGGAGACTCCCAGCCCCGGGAGTGAACACAGCAGGTGCTCGGAGACTCCCAGCCCGGGAGTGAACAGATGTGCATTTGGTTGAGATTTGAATAAGCTACGAGGTTTGCTGAAAAGGGGAAGTGGGTGTGGGTGTTATTACAGTACAGTTGTAGGGTTGAGATAGCAGGTGTTTGGCTTGGTGCAAGGGAGAGTAGACAAGTAGCAGAGTGAGGGGGAAAGGATGTTATATATAGAGCTGTTGCACCTCTCTGACCAGCAGCCATCTCTCCTCTCTCTCCTAATCGTGGCACTAACACCTTCCCCTCACCCCTCATGGTCACGGCATCACACCACCCGGTCTTCCCTCCCTCTGCCTCCTCATGACAGTATCACACCACCCCGTCTCCCCTTCCACTGCCTTCTCATGACAGCATCACACCACCTCGTCTTCCCTCCCTCTGCCTCCTCATGACAGCATCACACCACCCCGTCTCCCCTTTCCCGATCTTCATGACTTTACATTTGGCAGGGTTAAATTCAAGGAGCCAGTTACTGGACCAGGCTTGTAGCCTGTCCAGGTCTCTTTGTAGTCCTGCCTGATCCTCGACTGATTTAATTCTCCTCATTAACTTCACATCATCTGCAAACAGGGACACTTCTGAGTCTATCCCTTCTGTTATGTCATTCACATATACCAAAAACAGTGTGTGTGTCTGTTGCACAATTTCAACTAGCGATGTAGGTAAACTTCGTCCATTCTCAACTAAAGTTCTTGAGTTAATGTTCGTAATGTGCCGTAGATACTAGAGGATACATGTGGAAAATGAATAAATATCGAGTTAGCTAACGAGGCACCACCTGAGCCCCGTGTGATGGTGTTTATTATCATGGTGCGCTGCTTGCTAGTGCTTGAAATTTTTTGAGCTAGCATTACCGTGGGTGCTTTTGTTTATATCATATTTATACGGCCAAGTGTTGTGTTTTCTCGTGGATCAAATGGTTATGCAAATATAGCAGATTCCTTCCTTCCAGCTCAACCTTCAACCTGATCTATCACTGCTAATGTCTCTCAGCACCTGACGCTGCACCTCACTCTCACATCACTAGTAAAAAAATCATATTTTTTTGTAGGTTTCCCGATTATTTTTCGGCCATCTCGTTGCCATTCTCCATTTTTGTAATTTCCTTATTTTTGGATGAATAAACGTTCCAAGAGCTCTAACCTAACCGCATTGCTGTGCATGCTATGTACCTCCGACTTAGTGTACCGTTCTTCAGTAGGAACACTGGACATGCCTACTGGCCCATGCTAGGCAGAGCCAATTCACACTCACCTACACCCACTCCTGTACTCACCCATCCCATATTTATAGCTTACAAAAGTTCTTGCCTCACTGACGCTACCTGTTCCACTCATCTACAACTCTATTGCTAAACAGTACTTCCCAATACCCTTTTTAAATGTGACTTTCTCCACCTTGAATCCATTACTGCGAGTCCTGTCTTAGATATTTTCAACACGATATTTTACATCGCTTTATTTATTCTTATTTTCATTTGTACGAAGACTATACAAAGACCTTCAGCCTATTTCCGTAGAAAAGGTTTTTAATACTTGGAACTAACTTCATCTTTCTCTGTGTTTTCGAGAGTATTTATGACCATCGTGAGTAACGGAGACCAGAACTATGCAGTAGTAATCTGAAAGAAGCCTAACCAAAGAAACGTCAAGTTGAAGTATAGCCTGAGGACGTCTCTTATTTATATATCTTGACATGAAGCCAAGAATTTTATCAGTTTTATTGCGAACATTGACGTACTGTTGTCTTGGCTTCAAATTTCTGCTAATCAGAATTCCAGGATCTATTTCGCATTCATTTTGACTTGTTTACCTTATAAATGCCATAGCTGTTTCATTTTCTCAGGATTAGAATCCTACACTTGTCCGCACTGAATCACATCCGCCACTTCTCCGGCCACATCATCAACCTGTGAACTCAATTATCCTCTTTCTAACACTCCAACAGTCTCCCACCGAGGGTGGGTCACACTCCAATAGTCTCCCTCCGAGGGTGGGTCACACTCCAACAGTCTCCCACCGAGGGTGGGTCACACTCCAATAGTCTCCCTCCGAGGGTGGGTCACACTCCAATAGTCTCCCACCGAGGGTGGGTCACACTCCAATAGTCTCCCTCCGAGGGTGGGTCACACTCCAATAGTCTCCCACCGAGGGTGGGTCACACTCCAATAGTCTCCCTCCGAGGGTGGGTCACACTCCAATAGTCTCCCACCGAGGGTGGGTCACTATACACAGAAACCACTTTTACTGTCAATAATAAAAATGATTATAATCATTACCATAATTTTTAAAGAGGTGGTCCGTAAGCCAGCGGAAGGCCTCGGTCAGATGACCAAAAGCTCCAGCTGTGGATCATCCTATGACTAAGACCCGCGTCAGGAAACACTTAACCTGACGAACCTTACCTAAGCTATCCTGTCACTTAATTCACTTTACCTGGAGTTTACCTGGAGAGAATTCCAGGGGTCAACGCCCCCGCGGCCCGGTCTGTGACCAGGCCTCATGTTGGACCAGAGCCTGATCAACCAGGCTGTTACTGCTGGCCGCACGCAGTCCAACGTACGAACCACAGCCTGGCTGGTCAGGTACTGACTTTAGGTGCCTGTCCAGTGCCTGCTTGAAGACAGCCAGGGGTTTGTTGGTAATCCCCCTGATGTATGCTGGGAGGCAGTTGAACAATCTTGGGCCCCTGACACTTATTGTGTTGTCTCTCAACGTGCTAGTGGCACCCCTGCTCTTCATTGGGGGGATGTTACATCGCCTGCTGAGTCTTTTGCTTTCGTAGGGAGTGATTCTCGTGTGCAAGTTTGGTACTAATCCCTCGAGAATTTTCCACGTGTATATAACAATGTATCTCTCCCGCCTGCGTTCTAGGGAGTACAGGTTTAGGAACTTCAAGCGTTCCCAGTAGTTGAGGTGGTTTATCGCAGTTATGCGTGCCGTGAAGGTTCTCTGCACATTTTCAAGGTCAGCAATTTCACCTGCCTTGAAAGGTGCAGTTAGTGTCAATTCAATCACTGTTTTGCTACAAGGGCACACACACACACACACTTCTATGAGTCAAAGGGATGTTAAGAAGTATTTCTTCAGTCACAGAGTTGTCAGGAAGTGGGATAGCCTAGAAAGTGACGTAGTGGAGGCAGGAACCATACATAGTTTTAAGACGAGGTTTGATAAAGCTCATGGAGCAGGGAGAGAGAGGACCTAGTAGCAATCAGTGAAGAGGCGGGGCCAGGAGCTATGAATCGACCCCTGCAACCACAAATAGGTGAGTACAAATAGGTGAGTACACACACACACACACACACAAAGTCTTGAAGATCGGGGAAGGGCAAAGAAGACCGCAGACAGAGTATAGGCTAGGTGGACAAATACTGCAAACCTCGCTAAAGGAGAAAGACCTTGGGGTCAGTATAACACCAAACACGTCTCCGGAAGCACACATCAACCAGATAACCGCGGCAGCATATGTGCGACTGGTAAACCTAAGATTAGCGTTCCGATACCTTAATAAGGAATAGTTTAAGACACTGTAAACCGTGTACGTCAGGCCCATACTAGAGTATGCAGCACCAGTTTGGAACCTATACCTGGTCAAGCACGTCAAGAAGTTAGAGAAAGTGCAAAGGTTTGCGACAAGGGTAGTTCTAGAGCTAAGGGGTATGCCCTACGACGAAAGGTTAAGGGAAATCGGCCTGACAACACTGGATGACAGGAAGGTTAGGGGAGACATGATAACGACATAGAAAATACAGCGGGGAATTGACAGGGTAGATAGAGACAGGATGTTCCAGAGAGGGGACACAGAAACAAGGGGTCACATTTGGAAATTGAAGACTCAAATGAGTCAAAGGGATGTTAGGAAGTATTTCTTCAGCCATAGAGTAGTCAAGAAGTGGAATAGTCTAGCAAGTGATGTAGTGGAGGCAGGAACCATACATAGCTTTAAGACGGGGTATGATAAAGCTCATGGAGCAGGGAGAGAGAGGACCTAGTAGAGGTCAGTGAAGAGGCGGGGCCAGGAGCTGAGTCTCGACTCCTGCAACCACAATTAGGTGAGTAGCATTAGGTGAGTGCACACACACACACACACACACACAGACAAAATGGTAACTAACTAACACAGTAATGTTA
Organism: Cherax destructor; assembly: GCA_009830355.1. Classification (NCBI taxonomy): domain Eukaryota; kingdom Metazoa; phylum Arthropoda; class Malacostraca; order Decapoda; family Parastacidae; genus Cherax; species Cherax destructor. The sequence continues at coordinate 600,237 of WNWK01000110.1, read as the reverse complement.
TCTTCAGCGATGTTCTTAATTTACATCCACGACCTCACGATCATTGCCATACCACATCATTGTTTTCATTATAATCATTTTATTAACTTATATTTATATATAACTACCATGCCATATTATTTACATCTTATTGACTCATTATTAAATGTAATCATAACGAATCTTCACGGATATGTGCTTAAATTCTTGGTTAGTGGCACAAGTGCCACATATAGTTGGTGGCGTCAGTGTTGGCACCCGGCAGGGGTGGGGCCCTGGTTGCACAACCTCCCAGTAGATGGCGCTCATTCCTTGAGTGTCAGTGGGTGGGACTGTGATGCGCCTTAAATTCAAATTCAAATTTCAGACAGTTTATTGATGAGCATCAACCTGAACCAGACAGATATTGATGAGCATCAACCTGAACCAGACTGATATTGATGAGCATCAACCTGAACCAGACTGATATTGATGAGCATCAACCTGAACCAGACTGATATTGATGAGCATCAACCTGAACCAGACTGATATTGATGAGCATCAACCTGAACCAGACTGATATTGATGAGCATCAACCTGAACCAGACTGATATTGATGAGCAGTAACCTGAACCAGACTGATATTGATGAGCATCAACCTGAACCAGACTGATATTGATGAGCATCAACCTGAACCAGACTGATATTGATGAGCAGTAACCTGAACCAGACTGATATTGATAGTTTTGGTATCCCTGGTGACTACTGCTATTAGCACTACACATTTACCACGACTAGTACGCTATTATTACTATTACTACTTCTACACAACAACAACAATAACTACTACTAATACTACACAATAGCTGAACAAGACCAGTTCATTACCATTGTAACTTGTTCAGCTATCATAACTTTGGAGCCCAGTCCCTGGACTCTTTATGTACCGCTGTAATCTGTAAATACCTTTGTAACTTGTGATGATTGTGACCAAATCTACCTGGAGTTCATTACGTTTGTAACTTGCACAGCTATCAAAACTTTGGAGCCCAGTCCATGGACCCATTATGTACCTCTGTAATCTATTTACTAACGCCCACAGGATGGGTATGGGGTGCATAATGAAGATATTAAACTAACTACAAATAGCTACTACGTAACTACTGTTACTAATACGTATTACAGTTACTACTACTACTACTACAAGGGGATCTGGACAGGCTGAAAGCCTGGTCCGACAAATGGATTTTGGAGTTTAACCCCAGCAAGTGCAAAGTTATGAAGCTTGGGGAAGGACAAAGAAGACCACAGACGGAGTAGAGCCTAAGAGGTCAGAGGCTGCAAACCTCACTCAAGGAAAAGGATCTTGGAGTGAGTATGATACCGAGCACATCTCCTGAGGCGCACATCAACCAAATAACTGCTGCAGCATATGGACGCCTGGCAAACCTAAGAATAGCGTTTCGACACCTAAGTAAAGAGTCATTCAAGACACTGTACACTGTGTACGTCAGGCCCATACTGGAGTATGCAGCACCAGTATGGAACCCACACCTTGTCAAACACACCAAGAAATTAAAATGCAAAAGATTGCAACAAGACTAGTCCCGGAGCTGAGGGGTTTGTCCTACGAGGAGAGGTTAAGGGAACTCAACCTGACAACAATGGAGGACAGGGGGGACATGATAACCACATATGAAACACTGAGAGGAATTGACAAGGTGGATAGGGATAGAATGTTTCAGAGACGTGACACAGCAACAAGGGGTCACAACTGGAAACTTGAAAACTCAGATGAGTCACAGGGATGTCTGGGAGTGCTTCTTTAGTCATAGAGTTGTTAGGAAGTGGAACAGTCTGGAGAGTGATGTATTGGAGGCAGGATCCATACATGGCTTTAAGAAGAGGTATAATAAATATCATGGAGCAGGGAGAGAGGACCTAGTAGTGACCTAGTAGTGACTCGACCCATGCAACCACAGTAAGGTGAATACAGTTATTATTACTACACGACTACAGTTACTACTACACAACTATTCTAATACTACACAACTACTGTTACTACTACACAACTACTATTATTACTACTACATCCATTGAGGACTCGGCAAATCTCCAAGCGGATATAAAGTAAAATGCTCAATGGTAACAAATTTCAGTTACTCCGTTATGAAAAACTTTAGGGAATAATAGGTAGAACAAAGTATGAAACCAATTCTAACCAAAGAACAGTGCGAACAACCAGTCCGAAGGACTTGGGAGTGATAATGTCAGAGGATCTCACCTTCAAGGATCACAAGTGTCAGAAAATGGTACGATGGATAATGAGAACCTTCAAAATAAGGAATGTCATGCCAATGATGATCCTTAAGTCACTTGTTTAGTTATACACCTTAATTACTGGGAACGTTTGAGTCCCTTGATCTGTACTCCCTGGAACGCAGTCGAGAAAGATACATCATATCTTGCCTCTTATATTATCTTAATCTACACCTTGAAAATCCTAGGGGGACTGGTCCCAAATCTACACACATAAATCACTGTTGCATAAGTGTCTCAATTCTTCACAACATATTCCCTATGAAAAGCAGGGGTGCCATGAGTACACTAAGATAAAATACACCAAGTATCAGGGGCCCAAGACTGTTCAATAAGGGGGATTACCAACAGACTCCTGCCTGTGTTTAAGAGTGCCAGGTCAGCCGGGCTGTAGCTCGTACGTTGGATTGCGTACAACGAGCAGTAACAGCCTGGATGATCATGCCCTAATCCACCACGAGGCCTGGTAGAGGATCGGGCCGAGGGGGCGTTGAGTCCCGGAACAACCTCCAGGTAGACATAACTACTATTACTACTACTACTACTATTAGCTATTTTAATTTCATAGTCGTCTTAAGCCATTCTAATCCTTACATTAGGACGTGTTTCTTTAAGACACCTGTTGTCCATGTTCACCCATCAGTAAATAGGTACCTGGATGTTAGTGGACTGGTGTGGTTCGCATCCTGGGACAAAATTGACCTAATGTGCCCGAAATGCTCTGCACAATAAAGAGCTTTCTGTATAGTAGTATATCATTGTTGTTATCTAGACTTGTATCCCTTGTACATGTACTTGCAGAAATAAAGATACGTATTAAAAATTAGATGTTATAAAATATTTTAGTTACTCATACATATAACTCTACATTTACATTTTCTTTAAAGTAACTTTTGCTTCCATTTTCTGTAGCTACTTTATACGTACCATGACTAAAAGATTTTTGGTCTCCATACATTGCAGTACATATTTATATTTATTTTTTATTAATAATTAGTACATGTTTACCATACAAAGAGTATACTATATTGGTGCATCTTACATAAACATTATTGGCTTATAAGGCTAAAGAATGATGTTTTTTTTAATTATTCTATTATTCGCCCTGACACTCCATAAGCCTCAAACCTTTTTTTCCTCTATAACCTAATGATATCTGGGTGCTAGAGCCTTCGATTCACAACCAAAAGAACCCGGGTTAAAATACAGGGTAAGACGAGACGAAAGAGCAAGTCATACATGTGGTGCCACTGTTCAAGGACCCCAATGGAAATAAGTCACTTTGTCTGACTTTTTTGAGTTATTCTATGTAGTCTATACATATGCTGCTATGTATGATAATTTAAGAACATAAGAACATAAGAAAGGAGGAACACTGCAGCAGGCCTGTTGGCCCATACTAGGCACGTCCTTCACAATCCATCCCATTAACAGAATGTTTGCCCATCCCAATTTTCAACACTAAACAAGCAATAAACTTTGATAATTCTATTTACTCATGTGCAAGTCCCACTCAGATCCAACCCCTCTCACTCATGTATTTATCCAACCTATGACTCACGAAATCGTAATGACACGATTGCAAACAAACTATACCACGGGTGGGGTTCGAACCCGCGGTCAGAGAGTCTCACAACTCTAGACCGTCGCGTAAGCCACTAGGCCAGCTAGCTTCAATAAGATTCATCCAACTAGGTATATTTCTACACCATAGGAAGGTTAGCATAGGCACCACTGTGTCCACAAATGCAAGTTTTTACAGACGAATCTCCCGCTAGCATGGCCGTGACGAACTCTAGCTCAAGTCCCCCTCAAAGACCGTCGCTTACGCGACGGTCTAGAGTTTTGAGACTCTCTGACCGCGGGTTCGAACCCCACCCGTGGTATGGTTTATCCAACCTAAATTTGAAACTACCCAAGGCTTTAGCTTCAATAACCCTACTAGGCAGACTGTTCCACTCATCAACTACCCTATTTCCAAACCAATACTTTCCTATATCCTTTCTAAATCTAAACTTATCTAATTTGAATCCATTATTGCGGGTTCTCTCTTGGAGATATATCCTCAAGAGAGACATTATTTATATCCCCTTTGTTAATACCCATCTTCCACTTATACACTTCGATCACGTCTCCTCTCATTCTTCGTCTTACAAGTGATTGATAAGTTTCGAGAGTCTTCCTACTGCCGGAGCCCGGCCATGGGCCAGGCTGAGATGAAGTGACCACGTGACTTGAGGTGTACTTGTCTCCCTGACAGACACTTCAGGAGAGTGAGCGGCAGCGTGCAGGAGAGCTGAGGAGGCTACACGAGGAACACGAGGCTGCCGTCACCAAGGTACACAGAGCTAACAAGTCTGAGGCAGCAAGACTGGTGAGCGTTGTTACCCCTCACTGTTGATGTATCTGACATGTGTATCTCTTGGGTATCTTTACTGCAGAGACGTTACGCCAACCAATATGGAGAATGCTTCCAGAGACGGTGGAAGGCAAGAAGTAATTCAAGGTGATCAGTACCTCAGCCTTGATAGGTGATGGTCAGTCTCTTAGTTTATTGTGAATAAATGGTTTAGAAAACCGACAGGTTTAATGCCGAGGCATGAGGACCCTGATGGGTCCAGCTCACCCGTGACCTACTTCCACTAGTGAGTCCAGCTCACCCGTGACCTACTTTCACTAGTGAGTCCAGCTCACCCGTGACCTACTTTCACTAGTGAGTCCAGCTCACCCGTGACCTACTTCCACTAGTGGGCCCAGCTCACCCGTGACCTACTTCCACTAGTGGGCCCAGCTCACCCGTGACCTACTTCCACTAGTGGGCCCAGCTCACCCGTGACCTCACCTCAAAGCTTTTACACTTCACTTCCGGTTCCAGCAAGTCTTTGGCTGAGGACTATCTTCTCTCATGGCTGAGGGACTATCTTCTTTCATGGCTGAGGGACTATCTTCTCTCATGGCTGAGGGACTATATTCTCTCATGGCTGAGGGACTATCTTCTCTCATGGCTGAGGGACTATCTTCTCTCATGGCTGAGGGACTATCTTCTCTCATGGCTGAGAGACTATCTTCTCTCATGGCTGAGAGACTATCTTCTCTCATTTCTGAGAGACTATCTTCTCTCATGGCTGAGGGACTATCTTCTCTCATGGCTGAAAGACTATCTTCTCTCATGGGTGAGAGACTATCTTCTCTCATGGCTGAGAGACTATCTTCTCTCATGGCTGAGGGACTATCTTCTCTCATGGCTGAGAGACTATCTTCTCTCATGGCTGAGGGACTATCTTCTCTCATGGCTGAGGGACTATCTTCTCTCATGGCTGAGAGACTATCTTCTCTCATGGCTGAGAGACTATCTTCTCTCATGGCTGAGGGACTATCTTCTCTCATGGCTGAGAGACTATCTTCTCTCATGGCTGAAGGACTATCTTCTCTCATGGCTGAGAGACTATCTTCTCTCATGGCTGAGGACTATCTTCTCTCATGGCTGAGGGGCTACTTCTCTCATGGCTGAGGGGCTATCTTCTCTCATGGCTGAGGACTATCTTCTCTCATGGCTGAGGACTATCTTCTCTCATGGCTGTGAGACTATCTTCTCTCATGGCTGAGAGACTATCTTCTCTCATGGCTGAGGGACTATCTTCTCTCATGGCTGAGAGACTATCTTCTCTCATGGCTGAGGGACTATCTTCTCTCATGGCTGAGAGACTATCTTCTCTCATGGCTGAGAGACTATCTTCTCTCATGGCTGAGGGACTATCTTCTCTCATGGCTGAGAGACTATCTTCTCTCATGGCTGAGGGACTATCTTCTCTCATGGCTGAGAGACTATCTTCTCTCATGGCTGAGGACTATCTTCTCTCATGGCTGAGAGACTATCTTCTCTCATGGCTGAGAGACTATCTTCTCTCATGGCTGAGGGACTATCTTCTCTCATGGCTGAGAGACTATCTTCTCTCATGGCTGAGGGACTGATCATCTCAAATGAAAACCAGAAAAAATAGGTCAGAAGTCAAAGCGTTCAGTTCCCAACCGATAGGTCCTAGGCTCGAACTCTTAGTAAGGGGGCGCTCGAACTCTTAGTAAGGGGGCATTCGAACTCTTAGTAAGGGGGCGTATGGGCATGATTTCTTAAAGTTGGTGTCCCTGTTCACCTAGAAGTAAATAGGTATCTGGGTGTTAATATTTCTTGTGGTGGGATCTTTGGGGTGGTACACCATACTTAGGGTCAGGCTTTTGGAATGGGTTGAGAAGGAATTATATTTAGAATTGCGCGTTGATTTCAGTATACTTTTTTTAAATAATAGCAACGCAGAATTCGTAATATTAAATAGAGAGAAAGGACACATCTGAATATAGGACCTGCATGGTATAGGCCAGTAGGCCTGCTACAATACAGTGTTTCTCGATTCTTATGTTCTTATTAACCTTCTTATATTTGCCTTTACAGTTGGATGAGCTTCGAGCTAAGGAGCGCACTATTGGTCAGTTGGAGCGCCAGGTGAGCGCTCAGTCTGCTAAGCTCCGCCAGCAGGAAGAAAAGGTAGGTGCAACTCTCCTCTCTTTTCCTAGGCACTAGGTTCAATTCCCGCGGTGCCCAGTCATCCACTATGTTTGTGCTAATTATGTGTATCTAGCTATGTAAACAGCGTCAAGGATTTAAAATTTGCTAGGTTCATCTATCGCCTTCGGTACCTATGTCTTTCTTATATGTACCTCCATGGACTGATAATGTGTTTATGATGTGAAGAATCAATGTCTTTCAAAACGACAGGAATATCATGTTACCCTGGCAGCTCCTTCCTGTCTATGCAAGCAACTTAGTTCTTCTGTTTATCAAAAGATAAGCAACAAAATTATGTATATCTAGGATTTTCTCAATTGCCTGGAAGCCTCTTGTCTAAAAAAAAGAATTAGGATTCACGAAATCGTAATAAAAACATTCTAAACAAATCACAAACGGGTGGGAATCGAACCCATGGCAGGAGTGTTGTGAAACTCACAGGCCAGTGTGTCTGGCTACTTTACGTCACTGATTTCAAAATTTTATTTTGCCTCTCATTACGCCCTTTTTACTTATCTCACTGCTGGTGGTGGGTTCCCAAGCCAAGACATTCCTCCGATAAAAACTGATTAAATCCCATACCCCAGGCGTTGTATGACCTGTATGTGATTTTCAGCTTTTAATTGTTTACTAGAGACTTTTGAAAGCGTCTCTGTTATGCACAATATATACTTTGAAAGTACTGAAGAAAATGTTTGCTCTGATTATTAATCTGCAGGTATGTTACGTCTGTTAATGTTACTTAACTCCTGCTGGGACAACCTGTACTTGCTGCTGCCCGGGATTCCCTGTCTAGTTTTTTGTAGGTTAATCTTTTGTCAAATATCCTGGACGTGCTCATACCTAGCAACAAGTTTCTTGTACATGCACCACCACTACCCCCGCTGCTCACCCCAGCCTGTCACCACCCTGTCATCATTACCCCCGCTGCTCACCCCAGCCTGTCACCACCCTGTCATCATTACCCCAGCTGCTCACCCCAGCCTGTCACCACCCTGTCACCACTACCCCCGCTGCTCACCCCAGCCTGTCACCACCCTGTCATCATTACCCCAGCTGCTCACCCCAGCCTGTCACCACCCTGTCATCACTACCCCCGCTGCTCACCCCAGCCTGTCACCACCCTGTCATCATTACCCCGCTGCTCACCCCAGCCTGTCACCACTACCCTCGCTGCTCACCCCAGCCTGTCACCACCCTGTCATCACTACCCCGCTGCTCACCCCAGCCTGTCATCACTACCCCGCTGCTCACCCCAGCCTGTCACCACCCTGTCATCACTACCCCGCTGCTCACCCCAGCCTGTCATCACTACCCCCGCTGCTCACCCCAGCCTGTCATCACTACCCCTGCTGCTCACCCCAGCCTGTCACCACCCTGTCATCACTACCCCCGCTGCTCACACCAGCCTGTCACCACCCTGTCATCACTACCCCCGCTGCTCACCCCAGCCTGTCATCACTACCCACGCTGCTCACCCCAGCCTGTCATCACTACCCTGCTGCTCACCCCAGCCTGTCACCACCCTGTCATCACTACCCCGCTGCTCACACCAGCCTGTCACCACCCTGTCATCACTACCCCGCTGCTCACACCAGCCTGTCACCACCCTGTCATCACTACCCCCGCTGCTCACCCCAGCCTGTCATCACTACCCACGCTGCTCACCCCAGCCTGTCATCACTACCCCTGCTGCTCACCCCAGCCTGTCACCACCCTGTCATCACTACCCCGCTGCTCACACCAGCCTGTCACCACCCTGTCATCACTACCCCGCTGCTCACACCAGCCTGTCACCACCCTGTCATCACTACCCCGCTGCTCACACCAGCCTGTCACCACCCTGTCATCACTACCCCGCTGCTCACACCAGCCTGTCACCACCCTGTCATCACTACCCCGCTGCTCACCCCAGCCTGTCACCACCCTGTCATCACTACCCCGCTGCTCACCCCAGCCTGTCACCACCTTGTCATCACTACCCCGCTGCTCACCCCAGCCTGTCACCACCCTGTCATCACTACCCCCGCTGCTCACACCAGCCTGTCACCACCTTGTCATCACTACCCCCGCTGCTCACCCCAGCCTGTCACCACCCTGTCATCACTACCCCGCTGCTCACACCAGCCTGTCACCACCCTGTCATCACTACCCCGCTGCTCACACCAGCCTGTCACCACCCTGTCATCACTACCCTGCTGCTCACACCAGCCTGTCACCACCCTGCCATCACTACCCCGCTGCTCACCCCAGCCTGTCACCACCCTGTCATCACTACCCCCGCTGCTCACCCCAGCCTGTCACCACCCTGTCATCACTACCCCCGCTGCTCACCCCAGCCTGTCACCACCCTGTCATCACTACCCCCGCTGCTCACACCAGCCTGTCACCACCCTGTCATCACTAACCCCGCTGCTCACACCAGCCTGTCACCACCCTGTCATCACTACCCCCGCTGCTCACACCAGCCTGTCACCACCCTGTCATCACTACCCCCGCTGCTCACCCCAGCCTGTCACCACCCTGTCATCACTACCCCCGCTGCTCACCCCAGCCTGTCACCACCTTGTCATCACTACCCCCGCTGCTCACCCTAGCCTGTCACCAACTTGTCATCACTACCCCCGCTGCTCACCCCAGCCTGTCACCACTCACTATACCATCAGTCACTAGTCACTTTACCCTCAGCAACATCTACCACAGATATTTGTTGTGGCTTACTCCACCTTGGGATGTATACTGGGGTATTTCCTGGCTTTCCTACAGGGGTGCAACATGCTGGGGTTTAAAATGGTATGCAAATTTGTTTGGCTAATGTGTGTAGTACGCATATTAATAATGAGTCTGTTATCTCGTGTTCTAGTTCACATGCCACTCAGAAAACTGGCAACATACGCACCTCAGCCCTGACCCCGCCTCTCAGGATGTTCTTGATGACACATTATGACCAGTGGGGCTGAGAAGTGTATACAATTTTAATATGTATCAAGTGTGTGTGTTTTGGTGAGTCGTATTGTTTGTTCCAAGGCTCTGCTGTTTGACTGGCAGCTGTCACAGTCTAAGCATCTTCAGTGTCCGGGACGAAAGAGCTCTTTCAAAAGACTATGTTCAAACAGAAGGCGTTCCGCAAGGTTGTCTTCTTAACACAACTGACAGCTGTCATATTCTGAGCCTTTGAATCTTGTATCCTCCTTAACTCCAGCAAGTTCCCCTTGACGGGGTGCGCCAGCTCTCTACATAACACATTCTTCAGGTCATTTACTTTGAGAATTGAATTGTGGTAATCTACTTCACTTGTTATCTAGACATTTAACCAGCACGTTACCTCTAGTCGTTTCAAGGGGGTTACCGCCCCCGTGGTCCGCTCCCACACCAGGCCTCCCGATTGTTAGCCTGACCGTCCAAGCTATTGCTGCCAGCCGTACTTTCCGCTTAGCACTTTCACCTAAATCTATGTAACAATACCATGACATTCAACTTGTACCGGCATCAAGGAGTTTCATACTCCCCAGCTGCTGTTAATTCAGTTATCTCACATCACTGATACATGTTTACAGTTTGCTTTTATATATAAAAATATAATTAATTCAATAATGTCGTGTCCTTGGCTCATGCGTGGGAAGAGCTATTGTCAATAATCCTGACCATGCGTGGGAAGAGCTATTGTCAACAATCCTGACCATGCGTGGGAAGAGCTATTGTCAATAATCCTGACCATGCGTGGGAAGAGCTATTGTCAACAATCCTGACCATGCGTGGGAAGAGCTATTGTCAACAATCCTGACCATGCGTGGGAAGAGCTATTGTCAATAATCCTGACCATGCGTGGGAAGAGCTATTGTCAACAATCCTGACCATGCGTGGGAAGAGCTATTGTCAACAATCCTGACCATGCGTGGGAAGAGCTATTGTCAACAATCCTGACCATGCGTGGGAAGAGAGCTATTGTCAACAATCCTGACCATGCGTGGGAAGAGAGCTATTGTCAACAATCCTGACCATGCGTGGGAAGAGCTATTGTCAACAATCCTGACCATGCGTGGGAAGAGAGCTATTGTCAACAATCCTGACCATGCGTGGGAAGAGAGCTATTGTCAACAATCCTGACCATGCGTGGGAAGAGCTATTGTCAACAATCCTGACCATGCGTGGAAAGAGCTATTGTCAACAATCCTGACCATGCGTGGGAAGAGAGCTATTGTCAACAATCCTGACCATGCGTGGGAAGAGCTATTGTCAACAATCCTGACCATGCGTGGGAAGAGCTATTGTCAACAATCCTGACCATGCGTGGGAAGAGAGCTATTGTCAACAATCCTGACCATGCGTGGGAAGAGCTATTGTCAACAATCCTGACCATGCGTGGGAAGAGAGCTATTGTCAACAATCCTGACCATGCGTGGGAAGAGCTATTGTCAACAATCCTGACCATGCGTGGGAAGAGAGCTATTGTCAACAATCCTAATCATGTAACTGTAGAGGCGAGGTTAATCCGTCTCAATTACTTAGGTGGGTTGGTTTGGTCTCCACCCTGCAATCAACTTCCATCCCTATTATTTGTCAGATCTGTCTTACAGGTAGTCTCATTCCAAAATATAATTGAGAGTAGTAGTGGTTGTAGCCGATAGTGGATTTGTGGTGGTGGCCGGTGGTGGAGTCGTAGTGGTGGTGGTGGAGAGTGGTGGTGGTGTTGGAGAGCAGTGGTGGTGTTGGAGAGCAGTGGTGGTGTGGCCACCTTCACCTCACAACAACGCTGCCTCCTCCAAGGAATTTAGAAAGCTAATCTCATGCTACTTACTTTTTTCTGGTAAAAAAATGGCAAAATGTTAAACATTTGCTAATTGGACTACGATGGGGATCCCCTAGAGTGCTGCTCTACTTTCCTCAGGCTCTGCTGGACTTAGGCTCTGCTGGACATAGGCTCTGCTCGCCTTCTTCGGACTCTCCTCGGCATTTCTGGTGCTCTGCTTGGCTCTTCAATGCTCTGATTTCATGATATACAAACCCATCCTGCTGCAGCAGACGTTGACTTCTCATATACGATTTTAAGGAAATTTCTCGTTACACTTTATTTAGGTTATGTTTGGATAGGTTAAGTTAATGTCCTCTATTATATAAACAAACTACAATAAATGACAACACACAACCTCAATAGACGCAATAATGCATAAAAGTAACAGATTTTGATCCTCCAGTAGGAAACTTAGACCCACCCAGCAGACTGTAAAACAGTCAGTCACTTGTTTTTATCCTAGTGTCACACTCACACATTTTACGTTTTCTTCAATGATACACTGCCGTTGATTAATAGGATGTCCAGGGTGCTGCTGTCAGGCCTTGCATGATCCACCCAGATAGCTGATTGCATTCCTGGCATATTGTTAGCAGTGTTTCATGTTGTGGCTTGTGGGTTACTTTTCTAAAGTCTCGCAGTTCTGGAGCTAAAGTTCTTTTTGAGCTTGAGTTGAGGGCTCCAGGTTGGATCCACGTACTCTAGTACACAACTTATACAGGGAACAATGATTTGAATGCCTCCTCCAGATTCCTTAAACTTCTTATATTTGAAAGCTTGGTGTATTCCACTGATGTCTTTGTGTGTAGTTTGTCTTGGTAGTTTGTCTCTCTGTGAGTCTGTAAGATGCCTTCCTCTGGCACACTTTCTGATCCTACCATCTTAACTCTGCTTTTGTTGGGTTTGATTTCCAGTAGCCACTTTGTTGAACTATTCCTTCAGTTTATTAATTTTTTTCTCTAGAGGATGATGCGGTTATGTTCCTATGCTTATTAGTTATTTGCCAACAATGATACGCAAGATGATTTTTCCTATAGGTCAGTTGCATAAATCAGGAACAGCAGGGGTCCAAGAAATGAACATTGTGGTACACCCTTGTAACTCTTATCCTAACACCTCTCTGATTCTGTGTCTTATGATAGGTAATCTCTTATCTTTGAAGTGTCCCAGTCTCTCCAGATTGTGTTCTAGTTCGTATAATCTCCTGTGATTGTTTATTTGAAGTTATATGAGCTTTATATTATTATTATTAATTACTGTTATCATTTACTTTGGAACTTTCCCCTATGATACGACTTACAACATTCGACTGTTACTCAGGTACCTGCTTACTTCTAGATGAATAGGGGAAACAGGTATAAGGAGCCTTGCCCATACACGTGCGAGTGTATTTGTATATACCTTCATGTATATGTACGTATGTGTACATGTATCTACTAATGTATGTGTACATACACGTGAACGTGTGTGTGTGTATGACACGGGGGTGAGCGGAAGTGTTGATATTCTTGACGTGACCCACCTTCCCCAGGCACCACCTTCCCCAGGCACCACCTTCCCCAGGCACCACCTGGGGCCGTGAGAGACACGCACTCGCATGAAAATATTGATCCACGTTGTGCCAGTTAGCTGAAGTAACATCAAAGAGCGTGTAGTGTGTTTATAAGTAATGAAAACTTTCAACATTTATGACTGTCGAAGATGGGACACTACCCGCACAGCTTCTGTGACTATAATGAAGATGGGACATTACCCGCACAGCTTGTGACTACACTGAAGATGGGACACTACCCGCACAGCTTGTGACTACACTGAAGATGGGACACTACCCGCACAGCTTCTGTGACTACACTGAAGATGGGACACTACCCGCACAGCATCTGTGACTACACTGAAGATGGGACACTACCCGCACAGCTTCTGTGCGGGTAGTGTATCAATAAAGGTTCTGTACACGTCTTTCTGCCATTGTGGGCAAGTCTAGCCCATCAGGACTCACCCGAGGCTGCTTGTTCATAGATTATCGCCTTCTCCACTCATTAAAGCCGCACACTAATAGTCAACTTTCATATCCTCCTTACTGTCGCCATAACGCAATAAAACACACTAATTACTCTTCCCCATCCCAAGCTGCTGGCATAAACAGAAGGTATATTAACCAGTCATTCCCTGGAAGAAAACGGGCTAAGGGCTCTTGAGGGAGAGTGGGGTGGTACTTTCCAAGCTGAGAATTCCGTGGGTCGACTTTTCCCTGTCGCCTGCCGAACGAGGCGGACGCTAAAGCTTTGCCCGAGTCTGCATGAATCCCGGAATATCTTCAACATCACATCTGGAATGTATGTGGAAGCACTTGAGGCGAGGCAGGAGGATGTTTCAGTGTGGTGGCTGCGTCAACAAAGTCGAGACAGATGCAGTAGCAGTCCGGAGTTTAAGTGAAAAAAAAAAATCGCCCACAACTCCTCGAAGTGTGTGTGTGTTTAGTGGTGAAAAGTGTACCTTTGTCATTAGTGCAATATTCAGGAGTGTTATAAACTTGTGTACCTTTGTCATTAGTACAGTGTTACAAGCCTGTGTACCTTTGCAAGCTGTCCAGCGAGATTGGTGATGTACTCTCCACGGAACTACTTAAATCAATCTAAATAAACCTCTGTGCTAATGACTAGGGTGGTACTGGTGTCGTGTGAGACGAGGCAGAAGATGCTGGAGGAGAGTGTTTTCTTGACGGGGATGTGGCAGTGAGGTGTGGCTGGAGATGAGTGTGGCTGCAGTGCTGGCAGCACGGAGGTCCCGAATACCTCGGGTCCTCCCATCCAGCCTTGCTAGGACCCACGCCACCAAGCAGCAACAATACCTAGCGTCGGCTCCACCTAGCACCCGGCCCAGCTCCAGAACTCGGCTACAACACACAGTGTCGGTGTTACCCAGCACCCAGCCACAGCAGCAGCACAGAACCATAGCTACAGAGTCAGTGGTGAAGAATAATGTAGGAGAGTCTCATGGGCTCACAGGAACATCAACGGTGTCCTCCGAGCACCAACAACAGCATCAACATATTACTACAACAGTTGGCAGACGTAACACCCACCAACGCACGTCCGCTGCTGCTGTAACAGCTGCACATGATGCCCAGCAGCAGGTACCCACAATAGCAACAGAAAATGGCAGTGTTTCCCTGAGAGAAACCATGAAGAGACCCGCAGCAGTCTTTAGCACCAACAATAACAGAAACGACAGAAGCAACAACAGCAGCAGCACAGCACGAGGTCCGACCACACGAACAATACCCAAACATTCCACGTACGAGAAGGCTAAGGTAGTATGTACAACTGTACAGTCATATAAATCACTGGAGTACACACACACACACACACACACACACACACACACATTACAGCAGGCATGTGTGAGCGTGTTAGATAGGAGTGAATGGAGACGAATAGCTTTTGGAAATTGACGAGCTGTTGGAGTGTGAGCAGGGTAATATTTTGTGAAGGATTCAGGGAAACCGGTTAGCCGGACTTGAGCCCTGGAGGTGGGAAGTACAATGCCTGCAGTTTAAAGGAGGGGGTTGGGATATTGGCTGTTTAGAGTGACATCTGAACTGTCGTATCTCCTCGCCTCTGCAAAGACAGTGATAGTGTGAATGATGGTGAAAGTGTTTCTTTCTTTTTGGGTCACCCAAAAAATATAACGGGAATGCTGTGGAAGAATAGTAAAACTTTATAGGTGATATTGTAGCTAGAACTTAAATGCGAAATAAATACCAAATTTAAGCAATAGAATAATAGTCTAAACTTGAGATTAATAAATATGAGGACCTGAGTGAACGAACGAATGAAGACTCACAGGCAAGACTCACAAGGGGTGAGGGGGAAGTGGGGAGAGGCGAAGAATATCTCCGAAGACGAAGGTCTTGAGTTGAAGAGAAAGAGCCGGGGCTAAACCCAGCAGCAGAGCATTGCAAGGCAGATGTAGACGAGTGTATACATAGCAGGAGGACACTTGCTGAGCGTGCTGACTGCAGTCTTGAGTATATCTTGATATGTAGAGGAGGATGGCAGGCAATCAAGCAGTCAGGAGGATCACAGGAAGAAGGCAGCTTCAAGATGAAAGATGTGATGATTTATGGTTGACGACAGTCTGTCAGTTTCTTGAATCTGGAATTTAAGATGTGGACGAGTTTAACCTTGTTTTTTTTTTTAAGTCTCTTTTGAATAAGTTGATAGTTCTAAGTTGGGCTTGAGTTGTATATAGTTCTTCAGGGATGCTTGTAAACTTCACAGTTCCGTTTTGAAGTTGGGAGTAGAGTTCTTTGCAAAACATTGCATCGCTGTATGGTTCAGTTGTGTAGAAAGTGATATACTGCCAACCCCTTCCGTTTACATAGGTAGGGAATTCTTCCTCTTCTTCTTCTATGTCTTCTTCTTCCTCTTCTCGGATAATTGTGTTTCTTTGGTAGGCTGGAAGACTCAAGACGAAGACTGTGATTGGTCAGTATCAGTAGTGGAAGTCGTTGGTGGCATATCATCATTGGTGAGATTTATAGGAGTTTTGACCGTAGGAGGAATCAGGTTTGCAGGTGCTCTGAAGTTCACAACGTTGGGAATAATCTTGAGAATGTCTGCCGAAGATGTGGAGTCTGAGAAATTGAAGGTAGGCATGTTGTTTAGTCTGAAGAGTTCGCTGCATTTGCAAGGTGTGCATACAGCATGCAGTACAGCACCTTGGAGGGAGCATTGTCAGGACGTGGAGAGGGTTATTGGATGGGTTGTTGGATTAAGGCGTCTGTCGTGTGGCCTGCACAGTGGTGGTGTCAGTCCGTAGCTTCGTTATAGCAGCATATGTGGAGAATGAACGGTGGTCTTCTTCAGGTCTTCTTTAATCTTCTTAGACGAGATTTCCTTTCTCACCGGACATTACCTGCAAAAGTATGGTGATTACTCTCGCAGTTAAGGCAAGTAGGAGCAGTAGTTGTGGTGTAGGATCTGTAGTTGTGTCCATCGTTTGGGCAAGTAGATTTTCTTGTCCTTGATTTGGCAATCCTTGGTGATGTGATTGTAGGAATAACAGGTCCAGCCGGGAGAGATGTGTTTAAAACATTCAGTCTCGATGTGGCTAGGTTGTATAAAGTAGTAGAAAATGGCAAGTCTGCCAGATAGTGCTTGGACAGCCATAGGTTCCCAAGCACTATCTGATGGACCTTAAGCATAGAGGAGGCATTGGGCACCTTCGTGATGGTGTCCACCGAGACCCAGGCATTCTGGTCCTCAGTGGATGATTTGAGTTCTTCGTTAGAGAGAGCCGTGACGATCCTGTAAAGTCGTTTCACGAAGACAGAACGTTTCGCCTTCAAGAAAGGAGAGTTGGAGATTATAAAGCCACGATCGTTGCGTCTTGATAGCAGTAGAGGTCAGGATTTTTTCGGCCTCTTCATCACAAGTACAGGCGACTAGGAAGGCGTCACTGAGTGACACTATGCCGTAGAACTTGGCTTGCAGGCTGCTTTGAAGGGCAGCTGTAAGAGTAAGCATTGAGGCATCGTCTACCACAGAATTTGTAGGTTTAATCTTCACAAGATGTGACATCGTGGAAGAGTAGTGACACTTGTGGAGGATAGAAATTCTCCTCTCCGAAGGGGATAGAAGGGATACTTCTTGAATGGGAGTAGCAGTGACTGTCCTGCCAGTGGCAAAATCAGCAATGCAATAACAATTGAACAAACAGAACAGAAGAGACTCAGGTAAGGACCCGCTAGACGTGAGGGAAAGTGGGGATACTTGAATAAATTGGGAGAGGAAAATAATTACAAAAGAAAGAAAAAAAATCGGGGCTAGAACCAACGTACTGAACAATGAGGAGGAGGAGGTGTTGATTCACCGGGAATTCTCCCGGCCCGGGTCTTTACCAGATGGCGACCCGGCTCTGGCTCCCTGGCGTGGGAGTATCAGAGACCTATGTCTCCCATGGGAGGGGGTACCCCTCAGCGGTGGGACCAACAGGCCCCAGGCCTAGCCACATTCATCACCAGCACGAGGCATGGAGGTAGATAGATGCTAGGCCTCTGTATTCTGCCACCTTCCCTAACGGGAAGGGCAGGCTTACGAGCTGCAGATGGTAGCAACCTCCAGCCTTGGCACCTACCCTGCCCTAGAAGGGCTGGGCATGGTGATCGACCCCACTGAACAATGAAACCGGTTGTACAACCCAATTAAAGATTTTAATGAATAAAGTATACAGAGAGTAATGTTATGTAAATTGCTCAATAATACAAACCAAACATATTTTAATATCTCGATCACAATTAAGATTTTTCAGAAGAAGTATTCCGCTTTTGTGATTTCTCACATTATCAAGGAACAGTTCCTTGATAATGTGAGAAATCACGAAAGCGCTTGGAAGTTCACTATTCTTTCACATTAGTTGTTCTAGGTACTCACCTATATGTAGCTGCAGAGGTTGATTCACAGCTCCTGGCACCGCCTCTTCTCTGGGTTTGCTTTCTCCTGGTTTCGAGTTTGATCGTACTTGTTCTGAAAGCTGTGTATGGACAATGCCTCTACCCTTCAAGCGTACTCACCTGTAGGGGGTTGCAGGGGTCGATTCACAGTTCCTGGCCCCCCCCCTCTTCGCTGGTTGCTACTAGGTCCACTCTCTCCCAGTTCCAAGAGCCTTATCGTACCTCTTCTTAAAGCTTTATATGGATTCTCTTTCATTACCTCACTCTTCAGATTGTTCCACTCCTGACAACTCTAAGGCTAAAGAAATACTTCCTAACATCCCAATGACTCATCTGAGTTTTTTAACTTACAGTTATGTTCTTTTCTTTCTGTGAATTATCTGTGAAACATTCTGGCCCTGTTCATCCTGTCAGGTCCTCTCAGTATTTTATATGTCGTGGGTGTGTGTGTACTCACCTAGTTGTGGTTGCAGGGGTCGAGTCATAGCTCCTGACCCGGCCTCTTCACTGGCCGCTACTGGGTCTCTCTCCCTTCGCCATGAGCCTTATCATGCCTCTTCTTAAAGCTATGTATGGAACCTGCCTCCACTACATCGCTTCCTAAACTATTCCACTTCCCGACCACTCTGTGACTGAAGAAATACTTCCTAACATCCCTGTGATTCATCTGAGTCTTCAACTTCCAGCTGTGCCCCCGTGTTGCTGTGTCCCATCTCTGGAACATTCTGTCTCTGTCCACCTTGTCAATTCCTCTCAGTATTTTATATGTCGTTATCATGTCCCCCCTTACTCTCCTGTCCTCCAGTGTCGTCAGGTCGATTTCCCTTAACCTCTCCTCGTAGGACATACCCATTAGCTCCGGGACTAGTCGTGTTGCAAACCTTTGCACTTTCTTTAGTTTCTTTTTGTGCTTGGCTAGGTGTGGGTTTCAAACTGGTGCTGCGTACTCCAGTATGGGCCTAACGTACACAGTGTACAGGGTTCTGAACGATTCCTTATTAAGATGTCGAAATGCTGTTCTTAGGTTTGCTAGGCGCCCGTATGCTGCAGCAGTTATTTGGTTGATGTGCGCCTCAGGAGATGTGCCTGGTGTTATACTCTGGCCCCCTAGACTGTACTCCGTCTGCGGTCTTCTTTGCCCTTCCCCAATCTTCATGACTTTGCACTTGGTGGGGTTGAACTCCAGGAGCCAATTCCTGGACCAGTCCTGCAGCCTGTCCAGATCCCTTTGTAGTTCTGCCTGGTCCTCGTCCGATTGAATTCTTCTCATCAACTTCACATCATCTGCGAACAGGGACACTTCGGAGTCTATTCGTTCCGTCACAAATACCAAAAACAGCACCGGTCCTAGGACTGACCACTGTGGAACCCCACTCGTCACCGGCGCCCACTCTGACACCTCGCCACGTACCATGACTCGCTGCTGTCTTCCTGACAGGTATTCCCTGATCCATTGGAGTGCCTTCCCTGTTATCTCTGCCTGGTCCTCCAGCTTTTGCACTAATCTCTTGTGTGGAACTGTGTCAAACGCCTTCTTACAGTCCAAGAAAATGCAATCCACCCACCCCTCTCTCTCTTGTCTTACTGCTGTCACCCTGTCATAGAACTCCAGTAGGTTTGTGACATTGGATTTCCCGTCCCTGAAACCGTGCTGGTTGCCGTTAATAAGCTCATTCCTTTCTAGGTGTTCCACCACTCTTCTCCTGATAGTCTTCTCCATGACTTTGCATACTATACATGTCAGTGACACTGATCTGTAGTTAAGTGCTTCATGTCTGTCTCCTTTTTTAAAGATTGGGACTACATTTGCTGTCTTCCCTACCTCAGGTAGTCTCCCTGTTTCGATAGATGTGTTGAATATTGTTGTTAGGGGCACACAAAGCGCCTCAGCTCCCTGTGTGTGTGTGTGTGTGTGTGTGTGTGTGTGTGTGTGTGTGTGTGTGTGTGACGAAGCCGGCTCACATTCATAAGGCATGGGAGTAAGTGGGCTCGTATTATTATCAGTCTGTCCCAGGGCGGGAGAGGGAGGGAGCAGGAGGGAGAGAGCAGGAGGGAGAGAGCAGGAGGGAGAGAGAGGACAAGAATCTACACCGTCATGTTGATCATCCCCCAACAACTGGCTCACAGAGTCCCCTAGGGAGCCGCTGTGTGTGTGAAAAACACTCCCAGGGAAACCCAGCACCTAGTGTCACCTAATACCCTCACCTGGGGAACAGATGAGGGTATGTAAGGTGGTATTACACTCCATGGTGGCCGCCTTCACCAGCAGGTTACAAACCACACCGACGCAAAGATCACATAAAAAAAAATATGACCGGTTTGGTTTTCAGGTCGTTGCTGGGAAGACTAATTAAGGTGTCGTCCTGCTCCGAAGACTGGCTATATCACAGCCCCGATGTGAGCACTGTGTTCCTGTGAGTACTAGTGTGAGCACTGTGTTCCTGTGAGTACTGGAGTGAGCACTGTGTTCCTGTGAGTACTGGTGTGAGCACTGTGTTACTGTGAGTACTGGTGAGAGCACTGTGTTCCTGTGAGTACTGGTGTGAGTACTGTGTTCCTGTGAGTACTGGTGTGAGCACTGTGTCCCTGTGAGTACTGGTGTGAGCACTGTGTCCCTGTGAGTAATGGTGTGAGCACTGTGTTCCTGTGAGTAATGGTGTGAGCACTGTTCCTGTGAGTACTGGTGTGAACACTGTGTTCTTGTGAGTACTGGTGTAAGCACTGTGTTTCTGTGAGTACTAATGTGAGCACTGTGTTCCTGTGAGTACTGGAGTGAGCACTTTGTTCCTGTGAGTACTGGTGTGAGCACTGTGTCCCTGTGAGTACTGGTGTGAACACTGTGTTCCTGTGAGTACTGGTGTGAGCACTGTGTTCCTGTGAGTACTGGTGTGAGCACTGTTTCTGTGAGTACTGGTGTGAGCACTGTGTTCCTGTGAGTACTGGTGTGAGCACTGTGTTCCTGTGAGTACTGGTGTGAGCACTGTGTTCCTGTGAAATATACAGGTATTAGTTACCTTGAAGAACTAGACACATGCAACAACGAGTATATCCTGGTATATTTACTATGTAGACGTTTCGCCCACCAGTGACTATACCAGTACAACACAAGGACAAAAACAAAAGACTGAAGAGTTAGAAGATAAGGGAATCAGTCCCTGGGACTAGGATCAAGTGTTGACTACCGTAGTTCTAGTTACCTTCAGTAATGTTCACTCACACTAAATGGTAAAAATGGTATAAAATACTGACGAGATGATGATTCAGACACATGTGTTGGGTATCTTGATTCTTGGTGGAACGTTTCGCCCATGTGGTAGACTTCTTCAGTCCCATACACAGGAGAGAATGTGTTGTAGACAGCAGTAGTAGTGGCTGTCTACGATACATTCCCCTCTGACTAGAGAAGCCTACTATGTGGGCGAAACGTTTCAACTGTAAAGATATCTAACTGTTGTACACGTTTCTCACCACATTTAATAAAAAAATGCTTATAATAATAACCATTAATTTTTAAAGGGGTGGACTGGTAAGCCAGTGGAAGGCCTCGGTCAGATGACAAAAAGCTCCCGTGGTGGGTTATAATATGACTAAAACCCGCGTCAGGAAACAATTGTCCCGTTTCCTGACAAACCTTACCTAACCTAACACATTCAATGTTTACACCAGACACATGTCTGTAGTGTTTAGTGTGACAGTGAATGTTATCAGTCTTATAACCTCTTGTGTTTATTCTGCTGTTATTCTCTCAGTTAATTTTCCCTTGATATTGTTATTGATGGTTATTATTTGCAATGTTGCAGTGAACCTTTGACCCCCCACCCCACCATCATGGTACCAGTTCACTGCCATGTATGTGACCCCACCATTGTTTGAATTTTACCCATTGTTGAACAAGCGGTGGTGTGTGTGTGTGTCTGCACCAGTCTTGTGGTGGGGTTAGAACCCCCGATCAGTCATATAACTCCAGACCGACGCTTAACTTTCTGGGCCCCTAATCCCGGGGGGCCCCAAAAACGACTTTAGCCCACATTGCTTAATTTTGGGGGGGTCTTCTATATAAGAAAGGGCTGCGAAAGGGCCTCCCATAACAGTTCAAGCTTCAGGGGCCCCTAATCTCGGGGGTCCCAAAAGCGACTTTAGTCCACATTGCTTAAAATTTTTGGGTCTACTGTATGAGAAGGGGCTGCGAAAGGGCCCCCATAACAGTTCAAGCTTCAGGGCCCCTAATCCCGGGGGCCCCCAAAAGCAACTTTAGTCCACATTGCTTAATTTTTGGGGGTCTACTGTATAAGAAAGGGCTGCGAAAGGACCCCCCATAACAGTTCAAGCTTCAGGCCCCAAAAATGCAGGTCCACCACTGGTCTTGTGTAAACATTCACACAAAGTGTTCACGTGTTCACTGAACACGTTTCGGTCCTGGGACCTGGGTCGTTTGGAGCGACCAAGGTCCCAGGACCGAAACGAAGTCATTAAAGATGTCTTGAGTGTATGACCGGATGTCCTTAATTCATACTATCAGTATAATTATACTTTCTTACACCGAGTATGATTGTTGTGGGGGGCGTCATACTGGGTTATCCTGGTTTATTATGGGTTATCCTTCTGGAGTAACCTGGGTTATCCTGGTTTAATATGGGTTATCCTTCTGGAGTAACCTGGGTTATCCTGGTTTAATATGGGTTATCCGGGTTTATTATGGGTTATCCTTCTGGGTTAACCTGGGTTATTCTGGATTATTATGGGTTATCCTGGGTTATCCTCTATCCTGGGTTATCTTGGGTAATGCAGAGTTATCCTGGTTTAATAACTTGAAGCAAATCTTCTCATCAACATCAATGACCTGTCTTCAGTGTTGGTAAGGCGCACCGGGTCAAGTCTTTCTTCGTGCGCCTTAGCGAGAATTTCACATCTAGTGGACTGTATTGCCCCTTCGGCTTTACCGCTTCCCCACGAGTGTCATAAACACAGGTGTGGTTTTTAACAACACATGGTATGGAAAATAGTTTGTTCCATGTTATTTTAGGAAGGCCCTGAGGCATGGTAGAAAGCTGTGTGGGGTGTGCGCACCTGTTTGTGGTTGTTGGGGGTCGAATCGCAGCTCCTGTGAGCATTCGAACGTCCTCATCAAATTGTGTTTACAGGGGTCGAGGCACAGCCTCTGGTGTCCCTCTCCTCTTCCTCTTAATTCTTTTTCCACCGGCTTCGCTAATTCTTGATCTGCAAGGACAGGTCATACCTACTCCTGAAAATGTGTGTAGTGTAGCGTTCTGTGGGCTGGTTCCAGCAGACTGTTAGTGAATGTTTACTGCATAATCCCTCGTGGGACAGCCCGTCCTGGTCATCTTACACAACGAATGTCTTACAACGAACTACACAGCGACACTCAACATTGTTCTCTTATACGTAAACATCGGTAATATTACGCAAACTTTGGTTAACATAAAAATAATTGAGCGTAAAATAATCGGAAATGTGTAGCAGCGTAGATCGTTGAGAAACAAACGAACTAAAATGCGTCAGTAAACAATCTGTTTTGGAGTCGGTATGCAAGGGAGTGGCCCCGTGTCTTCCCTGTCCCCTCTAGGGAGGTGGGGCTCTTGATCCAAGGAATTAGACCACTCCCTTCCCCTTCCTGGGATCGAAATTTAACCCCCAGAATGCCTAGGATCTCTCTGGCATATCATTTCTGGAATCAGAAACAGTATTGGACCCAGCACGTTCTTGTGGGATCCCCACTTGTTACCTTCTGTGATAGTTACATTGTGGGAACACACACACAGCGTGCTGCTGCTTCATTCTTTATTGTAGTTACATAGTGGGAACAAAAGCTAGGTGTTAACCTGTCACATTACATAGAGGGAACAAAAGCTAGCTGTTTATTTGTCACATACCATCACAGGGAATGAGGTTCCCCGGATAATAACCAAGTCTTCCAGTAACAATAATATGATGCTCAATGAGAACAAATTCCAGTTACTCTGTGTTATGGTAAACAAAACAAACTCAAATCCCACAATAGAGCTGAAGTGTGATGTGAGAGACCTGGGAGTAATAATGTCACTGGATCTCACAAGTAGCGCAACCTCGAGAAAAATGATACACTGGATAACGAGAACTTTCAAAACAAGAGAGGCCAAGCCGATGACGATATTCTTCGGGTCATTTTGTACTCTCAAGCCTGGGATATTGCAGGAGAAACTGCAGAACTGGAGAATGTTTCGAGAACCTTCACATTTCCCATATATTCAGTCAAGTACCATTACTTTGTTTCCATTCTAATGGAATAGCCTGATTAATTGAATATTTTTTGCATCTCAATATTTTGAATATCCTTTTCTTCTATTTAAGTAATTTCAATATTTTTCGGAGAATTTACGCGAGAAAAAAGCTTGTGGAGGGACTGATCCCCAAACCTCATACTGACCTCACTCCTCACGACAGTACGAGGATTGACAGACACTGCTAGATACCTCCAGTGAAAACCAGGGACACCATAAATACACTGAGAAAGAACTTAATAAGTGTAAAGGGACCATGACTCTTCAACACCCTCCCAACGCGCATGGGGGGACTTACCAAGAAACCCATAGCTGTCTTCACAAATTTTTCAAAACAGTTCCTAACCAGTCGGGTTGCGGTGTATACTTTGGACTAGTAGCAACAGCCTGATCGATCAGGTCAGCAACCCGGAGGCCTGGTCTGGGACCGAGCCGCGGGGGTGGTGACCCCCGTGAATGACTACAGGTATGAATCCATCACACAGAATGAGTATCTTACATCATGAGAGAGAGAGAGAGAGAGAGAGAGAGAGAGAGAGAGAGAGAGAGAGAGAGAGAGAGAGAGAGAGTGGTGGGCTGAGAGGGTGACCTAGTGACCAATGTGGTGGGATAGGTGTGCGTGTCGAATGGGAGGGAGGGAGGGAGGGCTAATGGATGGATGGGAAGGAGGGAGAGACTAGGACCAGGAAACCTGTCTAGGAAAACCTGCCTCCCTCCTTTCCTCCCTCTCTCACCAACAGCTTGACTGATCACATTAAGCTGCATTGAGTGGAGGGAGGATCGAGTCTCCACTACTTCCCGTGCTGAGTGACCCCATAAGGGTTTAGTGCTCCCCAAGAGCAACAGTAACATAACAACAGTTTAATAATAATAATAATAGTCTGACACCAGAAATCTTAAAAATGCAAATAACTCAGTTTGTCTCTGGACCCGTTATATACCTCTGTAATCTGTAAATACCTTTGTAACTTGTCATGATTGTGACCAGATCTACCTGAGTTCATTACCTTTGTAACTTGTTCAGCTATCAAAACTTTGGAGCCCAGTCCCTGGACCCATTATGTACCTGTGTAATCTTTTGACTACCACCCACAGGATGGGTATGGGGTGACTACCACCCACAGAATGGGTATGGGGTGACTACCACCCACAGAATGGGTATGGGGTGACTACCACCCACAGGATGGGTATGGGGTGCATAATAAAGATATTAGACTAAACTAACTACCTTATTCCTAGTATATCTCCTTTTATTTAACTGATTTTCACATAGTTAAGTTACTTACCTGTTTTAACTTTTAAGGTTTAAATAATAAGATATTACAAGGACCCCAAAGAAAATAAGTCACTGTCTGACTTTTTTGGGTTATGTAATGTAATCTACACATGTGTTGCTGTGTATGATAATTTATGTAAGTGTATTTATATGTACCTGAATCAACTTACTTGCTTAAGCAAATGTTACATTGGTTCTGATGATGGGGATGGTAGAAGGTAGAGGATGGAGGGAGGGGGGTGTTGGTGGTGGAGCTGGCTAGTTAGATGTTAGTGTCGACTCCAGTGTAGTGGTGTAGCTGACGTGAGGAGCCTTCCAAAGGTGACCACCACTGTAACCTACACCAGACATCATCCCAGGTGCTTGTGTCTCCATCCCAAGTGCATGCGTCTCTCTCTCTCTCTCTCTCTCTCTCTCTCTCTCTCTCTCTCTCTCTCTCTCTCTCTCTCTCTCTCTCTCTCTCTCAAGGGCCTGTGTCTCCCTTCCTGGCTGTCCTGAGAGATGGTAATTTCAGCTGTGTTGCAAGGTAATTTCAGCTGTGTTGCAAGGTAATTTCAGCTGTGTTGCAAGGAAACATTTGAAGCTGCCGTTGCTGATGAAGTCTTACTGGAATACTTGACGATATCCTTATTGCCCTACTGAAGTCTCCCAGCTCAGGCTGACTGTACTGGAGTCTCCCATCTCAGGCTGACAGTACTGAAGTCTCCCATCTCAGGCTGACAGTACTGAAGTCTCCCAGCAAAGACTGACGAATTTCAAAACATTGTACGAACCCCCATCCTGCGTGATGGAATATGCCAGGAAACATAGCTAGCTTTTGTTCCCACTATAACTGATATACAGAAGAGGGTAACAGCAGTCCATCACCTTTGAAGACCACATCTTCAAAGATGATGGATTGATTACATCTGTACTCGACTGAAGAAGCCTACTGTGTAGGCTTCTTCAGTCAAGGCACTGAGACAACCTTTGAGTGTACCTTAGAGTGACCCTAATGGAAATAAGTCACTTGTCTAACTTTTTGGGGGGGTTACCCTGGGTAATCTACACATGTGCTGCTATGTATGATAATTTATGTAACTGTATTTATGTGTACCTGTACCTGAATGAACTTACACTGCTCGTCATTCGCTACACTCTTAGCATATTGTTGATTCACGATGAGCGAAGTGTTTGGTGTTGACATAAGCTGTGCCCCTTCTCTCTGATGATTGCCGTTTGTGTACACTTCTAAACGGTGTCCACCACACTCTTATCTTCCCCGTCTACCGTCTTTGTCTGATGTAGGGCCTGTCTTACCGTCTACCTGTATCACAGGTCTTGCGTAGCCCCTGTCTTACAGTCTACCTGTACCAAAGGTCTGATGTAGCGCCGTGTACCTTTTGATCCATTGTAACGTATGGTGGAGCTTTTACCTGCACCATAGATGGCGTGTGTGCGGGTGGAGGGAGTGCTGGTATGTAGGGGCAGCAGGTATGTGGTGAGCCTCAGTCTCGGGGTAATGTGGTAATTTTCACACCTACAGCGGGTTGTAGGGTGCTGGTGGGAGGGACCACGCAGCGCCTACTTACCCTAGTTATTACCTGGTGCGGGGTTCGCTTTAAGGCAAGGCTCGACGGGGGTTCTTAAGGTTTAACACACAGAGGATTCCTGCTGACAGCCTCCCTAGGGGAGGACCTGGTAAGGTCCTGCTGACAGCCTCCATAGGGGAGGACCTGGTAAGGTCCTGCTGACAGCCTCCATAGGGGAGGACCTGGTAAGGTCCTGCTGACAGCCTCCCTAATGGAGGACCTGGCAAGGTCCTGCTGACAGTTCTTCTTGAAGTAAAAACTACTGGAGGTCCTGCTGACACCAACCCTTAGTTTAGGTTAGCTTACGTTGAATGAAGTTAGCTTACGTTAGGTGAGATTAGCTTACGTTAACTGACGTTAAACAGCTACGAAGGCAGCATGAATAGTTTAATGAGTCAGTATTTCGATTTAAACCTTCTAAAGTATACGGAAATTACGTTAGTTTAGATTAGGTTAGGTTAGGTCA
Source organism: Cherax destructor (assembly GCA_009830355.1). Classification (NCBI taxonomy): domain Eukaryota; kingdom Metazoa; phylum Arthropoda; class Malacostraca; order Decapoda; family Parastacidae; genus Cherax; species Cherax destructor. The sequence continues at coordinate 572,559 of WNWK01000110.1, read as the reverse complement.
GGTCAGGTTAGGTTACGTTAAATTAGGTTAGGTTAGGGTAGGTTAGGTTAGGTCAGATCAGGTTGGGTTAGGTCAGGTCAGGTTAGGTTAGGTCGGGTCAGGTTAGGTTAGGTCGGGTTAGGTTAGGTCAGGTCAGGCCAGGTTAGGTTAGGTAAGATTCGTCAGGAAAGGGAACAAATGATCCCTAGCGTGATCTCAGTCATTTGGTGACCGGGAACTTGAACGTCTGGTCATATGACCGAGGTCGTCTGGTCATATGACCGAGGTCTTCTCTGATCTATGTTCTTCCAATAGCAGTTTGAGCACAGTTCTGTTAGGATAATCCCCAGTGGGACACAGACACTGGTGAAAATACCGATCTTGCCCTGGTATTACATAATTCCTGGGTGTGTGGGTAGTGTAGTATACACCGTGGAGGATTATGAGGTATTCCAGGAGGATTGTGAGTGAGATATACCAGGAGGATTGTGAGAGTGAAGTATACCAGGAGGATTGTGAGAGTGAGGTATACAAAAAGGAGGGGAGGGGGTGTAGTATACAAGGAGGGGAGGGGGTGTAGTATACAAGGAGGGGAGGGGGTGTAGTATACAAGGAGGGGAGAGGGTGTAGTATACAAGGAGGGGAGGGGGTGTAGTATACAAGGAGGGGAGGGGGTGTAGTATACAAGGAGGGGAGGGGGTGTAGTATACAAGGAGGGGAGGGGGCGTAGTATACAGCAGACTCTTAAGGTCAACGGTGATGGTGTGAGAGAGAGACTCGCACTGCTTGTTGCATTGAGGTCACTGACCACTGTCTAAGATGCTGTGGTGCTGTTGCTGCAAGTGGTGGTGGTGGTGGTGCTGTTGATGGTGGTGGTGGTGCTGGTGGTAGTGCTGATGATACTGCTGCAGGTAGACGCTGTTAGTTGGTGAGGCACGGTTTGTGGGCACCTGGGCATGCCCAGCCTCACATACCAGGTACATGGGCATACCCAGCCTCACACCAGGCACCTGGTCATGCCCAGCCTCACACATCAGGCACTTGGGTATGCCCAGCCTCACACACCAGGCACCTGGGCATGCCCAGCCTCACTTACCAGGTACCTGGGCATGCCCAGCCTCACATACCAGATACCTGGGCATGCCCAGCCTCACATACAAGGTACCTGGGCATGCCCAGCCTCACATACCAGGTACCTGGGCATGCCCAACCTCACATACCAGGTACCTGGGCATACCCAGCCTCACATACCAGGTACCTGGGCATGCCCAGCCTCACACACCAGGTACTTGGGCATGCCTAGCCTCACATACCAGGTACCTGGGCATGCCCAGCCTCACACACCAGGCACCTGGGCATGCCCAGCCTCCCACATCAGGCACCTGGGCATGCCCAGCCTCACACACCAGACACCTGGGCATGCCCAGCCTCACACACCAGGCACCTGGGCATGCCCAGCCTCACACACCAGACACCTGGGCATGCCCAGCCTCACACACCAGGCACCTGGGCATGCCCAGCCTCACACCAGGCACCTGGGCATGCCCAGCCTCACACACCAGGTACCTAAAGTGGAAGAAAACTCTGAAAATATTGATTTAAAGTGGTTCACTTGGTAATAATACCTCTTGGAAATTGACGTAGGAGGACGCAGGAGCATGGGCAGCGTGGGCAGAGACATGGGCGGCGTGGGCAGAGACATGGGCGGCGTGGGCAGAGACATGGGCGAGTACCTTTAGAAAGTGGGCTGGATACCACGACTCTTGAAACTAATACCTCCACCACAGAGACGCCAGCGATATCCTAGTGAAGATGGTGAGGATAGAGAGGATGATGCTGGGGTGGCGGGGATAATGATCACAATAATCGTGATGATAGTGGTGATAATGATGGTGATGATAGTGGTGTTAGACGTTCCCTTTGTCTAAAGCTTTCAAAGATGTCTAAATGATTTGGTTCTTGTGCTTACCATACACACGTGTAATGTACTCGGCACATGCAACGAAAAGTATCTGCAATATTTACACGTTTATGCCAGTTATTGACGTTCAGCTGATGCTAATATTGATGTCATGACTGATGTCTAGATAAAGATGTCCTGTGCTGGACGGATGTTGATCCTCGTGTTGATGTCTTGTCCATGGTATCTAGATAAGGATGTACAGTTGTGGTGTACAGATGATGATGTCTGACCTGATGTTTGGAAGATAATGTCACTGTTGTGTTTTTCCTGCCCTCTGAGTCAGCTGGTCACCACATCACATCCCTTTGGTGACTTACATTAAAGTTTAGTGACCTGCCATTGAAGTTTGACCATCTGCCATTGAAATTTAACCATCTGCTATTGAAGTGGTACCTATTGAAGTGGTACCTACTTACTGCTAAGTGAACAGGACCAACAGGTGTAATGAAATATGACCAGCCTTCCCATTCGTCCCTGGATCGAACCCGGATCCTTCAGTTATTAGCCCGAGGGAGGAAAACAACAATGACACAGGGAGGGAGGGGATGAAGTGGTAGTGTGGTCAGGTGTGGAATGTGTGGATGTGTCAAGTGGGGTAGTGGGTACTCATCAGTACCCAGATGATGGTGCCAAGCTCAGAGATTTTGCTCCTCTCCATCTCTCTATCTGCCTCCCTCCCTCCTTCCATTTCTTCCTCCCTACATACCTTGTGTCCGTCCTCCCATCCACTCTCTAGATCACCCCCTCCTCACCCCTGGCTTTATGGCTACTCGTAATAGTTCCAAGCCATGTAAGTATACCTGTGTGTGGCATCGTCCGCATAGTTGTTTTTACAGGGCTGGAGGCAGCCATAGCTGATGTGATGGCGCTAATGCGTGTATTTTATGGCGGCAGGAATGGTATTTATGTGCTAATGTAAGATAGGGGGGAGAGGGCTTATGGAAGGTGGTAGTGGGATGGAGGGTTACAGTAGGAGGCAGAGAGCATCAAGAGGAGAGATGTATTGTGAAGCTTCATGGCTTCACTCTGCAATATCTTACTGAAATTTATTTCACGTATGTATTTTTTTTATCACTGTTATTAAAAAAAAAACTTGTCCCCTTTCTATATTCCGTCACAGAAGAGGAGTTTCGTAAATGAGGTGGTGACATCTGTCGGGTACTCAGTACACATCGAGGGTAAACTTTAGTATACTTTGATATACGTAAATAGGCTTTCTACTTTAAAGAGGAAGTTGAAAATAGAATGAGCCTGAAACTGGTGTTTTTCCTGAAGCAATATGGAGAAATCTTTATTGGAAGATAATGTTTGGTGTCAGTCTGTCAGCAGAATATGTATTGAAATAGGTGGTGTATTGTAACTGATCACCACTAACACTTCTTCCTTCCTTCCTTTCTTCCTTCCATCCATTCATTTATTCGTTCATTCATTCATAATTCATTAAATTCTTCCCTCCTTTCCCCCTTCTTTCTTGAGACTGTAAGGGTCAATGGTCTCCCACAACCCTCTCCTTTCTTTCCTTCCTTCCTTCCTGAGACTGTGTCGTTCATTGCAAATCCCGTCACTTAATTTTCTTGCAACAATCATTAACTTTCTTCTTGCCAACAATTGCCTGTTGATTACTACCTTTCACATATGCGGTCGCTAAACACAGAGGGAAATATATGCGAACTAGCCACCAAAAGACGCTAAACACAGGGTACTGTACCCAGACATTAAGAAAAGCTTTCACTAAATGCTGAACCATTATTCAGAAACCGCTAAATCAACCCCAAAATCACAGGGACTTAAACACGCTCCAAACTGTTCACGAAATGCTTGAAACTGCACACCAAGTGACGTGAAGAGGAGCTTCGTCAATGAGGTGATGACATGTGTCGGGTACAGTGACTTTCTTGTGGTATAGCGCATACACCAGGGAGGTGTGGGGGAGGGTTTGTGGGTTAAAGGTTATTGTTAAGGTAGTGTCTTGACAGTGTTTCGCCACACTGGGATTTAAGTCTCACCCTAAACTCAACTCAAACTTTATTAGGATACGTATATATGGCCCACAGTAACTTTTTCTTCGTTCAGGCCGTGGGTTAATCACTGCACTGGTTAATTATCAAGTAATTAATGAGTTAACCACTCTTGCCTTGATGGGTATCCTTACTGAGAGACGTTTTGCCCGTACACTGGCTTTATGAAGTGGTGAGGTGCAGCAGTTGATTAAAGACGTGATCACATGTTCGCGGGGCCCACCACTGGAGTAAGTCAGTCCCATAAGGTTGACTATAGATTTAGCACTTGGGTTATAGAAGGTGAGAAGAGATGAAGCAGCAGTTGAAGACGTGGTCACAAGTGGGCAGGGTCCTCCGGTTCCAGTATAAATGGTTCTCTTATCATGTCTGTGTACCGGATATTTTTTTTCCGTCGTTTTTCCGTTTCTTCTTCCCTACTTTTTCTCCGTGTTTTCATGGCGGCAGTGGCCGGAGGCTGGGAGAGAGACTTGTGCTTCACTATCCTAAGTCAATCGATAATAATATCGTCCTCTGTGGAGAAAGTAACAAATAGTCCTGATCTGCAGCTGGTATTGGTGTGGACTGAAGAGTTATTTGCAGTCTGTTTTTCGCATGTACTTTTCTTTCTCTCTCCCCTTCCCTTCATTTATCTCCTTCCCTCCTTCCAAAGAGGATCAGAATATCTCATTCAATAACAACATTAGCGACTGCTGTGATCCTCCTCGTGTTGACATAGGCTCGGGAGGGAAGGGTGTGGCGAGTATTACTAAAATTGGCTGACTCGGCACCCGCTGTTTGCTGGTCAACATCTGCATCATGGTGCCAGGGTTAGCAAAACGTTAGGCCTAGCGGTGTCGAAGTCAGCACGGTGCAGGCTCCGACACTATACACGACAGTGCCAGTCGTGTACAGTTCCAGATCGGCATAATTCCCATAGGAATTTAATGCTGGGACTAGTAGAGTGCTGGGGCCATCTAGGTAAAGAGGTCGAGTATAATTTAAGGATGAACATAGTGTGTGCAGCTCAGTAGCACATAAGCACAGTACTAAGACTAGCACAGTACTAAGACCTGGGGCCCCGTGGCCTGACTGGTCCCTGTCGCCAGGGTCCACCATA
>WNWK01000110.1:550000-565000 GCA_009830355.1 Cherax destructor | reverse complement strand
CTTACCTAACATCTTTGGTACGACCGGCCACACTTGATGATCTATATTGACTATAATCTATATTAATGTATATTAATTTATACTAAGTCAGTCGTTATTCAACTGTTCGTCTTCTTTCAATGATTTATTACAGAAATAAACATTCTGACTGTTTATAAGATTAGTCAGGAAACAAGACAAGTGTTTCTTGACGCGGGTCTTAGTTATATGATGACCCACAGCTGGAGCTTTTGGTCATCTGGCCGAGGCCTTCCGCTGGCTTACCCCTCCACCCCTTCAAAAGTTATGATTATGATTATTACCAGTTATATATTTCTCACTCTGACACACAAATCCAGATGTACTCCTGTTAACCCTTTTGGAGACTTGTTACCAGGTCTTATGTGTATATGTTCTTGAGTTACTCTGAACACGATGGATATGGAGTGTACAATAAACTAGCCACTACCGTCTCCAGGATGGATATGGGGTGTACAATAAACTAGCCACTACCGTCCTCAGGATGGATATGGAGTGTACAATAAACTAGCCACTACCGTCTCCAGGATGGATATGGGGTGTACAATAAACTAGCCACTACCGACCCAGGATGGATTTGGGGTGTACAATAAACTAGCCACTACAGTCCCCAGGATGGATATGAGGTGTACAATAAACTAGCCACTATCGTCTCCAGGATGGATATGGGGTGTACAATAAACTAGCCACTACCGTCCCCAGGATGGATTTGGGGTGTACAATAAACTAGCCACTACAGTCCCCAGGATGGATATGGGGTGTACAATAAACTAGCCACTACCGTCCCCAGGATGGATATGGGGTGTACAATAAACTAGCCACTACCGTCTTCAGGATGGATATGGGTTTTACAATAAACTAGCCACTACCATCCACAGGATGGATATGGAGTGTACAATAAACTAGCCACTACCGTCCCCAGGATGGATTTGGGGTGTACAATAAACTAGCCACTACCGTCCCCAGGATGGATATGGGGTGTACAATAAACTAGCCACTACCGTCTTCAGGATGGATATGGGGTGTACAATAAACTAGCCACTACCATCCACAGGATGGATATGGAGTGTACAATAAACTAGCCACTACCGTCCCCAGGATGGATTTGGGGTGTACAATAAACTAGCCACTACAGTCCCAAGGATGGATATGGGGTGTACAATAAACTAGCCACTACCGTCCCCAGGATGGATATGAGGTGTACAATAAACTAGCCACTACCATCTCCAGGATGGATATGGGGTGTACAATAAACTAGCTACTACCGTCCCCAGGATGGATATGGGGTGTACAATAAACTAGCCACTACCGTCTCCAGGATGGATATGGGGTGTACAATAAACTAGCCACTACTGTCCCCAGGATGGATATGGGGTGTACAATAAACTAGCCACTACCGTCCCCAGGATGGATTTGGGGTGTACAATAAACTAGCCACTACAGTCCCCAGGATGGATATGAGGTGTACAATAAACTAGCCACTACCGTCTCCAGGATGGATATGGGGTGTACAATAAACTAGCCACTACAGTCTCCAGGATGGATATGGGGTGTACAATAAACTAGCCACTACCGTCTCCAGGATGGATATGAGGTGTACAATAAACTAGCCACTACCGTCCCCAGGATGGATATGGGGTGTACAATAAACTAGCCACTACCGTCCCCAGGATGGATATGGGGTGTACAATAAACTAGCCACTACCGTCCCCAGGATGGATATGGGGTGTACAATAAACTAGCCACTACCGTCCACAGGATGGATATGGGGTGTACAATAAACTAGCCACTACCATCCACAGGATGGATATGGAGTGTACAATAAACTAGCCACTACCATCCACAGGATGGATATGGAGGGCACAATATACTAGCCACTACCGTCCCCAGGATGGATATGGGGTGTACAATAAATAGTCACTACCGTCCCCAGGATGGATACGGGCTGTACAATAAAGTAGCTACTACCGTTCACAGGATGGATATGGGGTATACAATTAACTAGCCACTACCATCCACAGGATGGATATGGAGTGTACAATAAACTAGCCACTACCGTCCACTGGATGGATATGGAGTGTACAATAAACTAGCCACTACCATCCACAGGATGGATATGGAGTGTACAATATACTAGCCACTACCGTCCCCAGGATGGATATAGAGTGTACAATAAACTAGCTACTACCGTCCCCAGGATGTATATGGGGTGTACAATATACTAGCCACTACCGTCACCAGGATGGATATAGAGTGTACAATAAACTAGCCACTACCGTCCCCAGGATGGATATGGGGTGTACAATAAACTAGCCACTACCGTCCCCAGGATGGATATGGGGTGTACAATAAACTAGCCACTACCGTCCCCAGGATGGATATGGGGTGTACAATAAACTAGCCACTACCGTCACCAGGATGGATATGGGGTGTACAATAAACTAGCCACTACCGTCCACAGGATGGATATGGGGTGTACAATAAACTAGCCACTACCATCCACAGGATGGATATGGAGTGTACAATAAACTAGCCACTACCATCCATAGGATGGATATGGAGGGCACAATATACTAGCCACTACCGTCCCCAGGATGGATATGGGGTGTACAATAAAATAGTCACTACCGTCCCCAGGATGGATACGGGCTGTACAATAAACTAGCCACTACCGTTCACAGGATGGATATGGGGTATACAATTAACTAGCCACTACCATCCACAGGATGGATATGGAGTGTACAATAAACTAGCCACTACCGTCCACTGGATGGATATGGAGTGTACAATAAACTAGCCACTACCATCCACAGGATGGATATGGAGTGTACAATATACTATCCACTACCGTCCCCAGGATGGATATAGAGTGTACAATAAACTAGCCACTACCGTTCCCAGGATGGATATGGGGTTTACAATATACTAGCCACTACCGTCCCCAGGATGGATATAGAGTGTACAATAAACTAGCCACTACCGTCCCCAGGATGGATATGGGGTGTACAATAAACTAGCCACTACCGTCCCCAGGATGGATATGGGGTGTACAATATACTAGCCACTACCGTCCCCAGGATGGATATAGAGTGTACAATAAACTAGCCACTACCGTCCCCAGGATGGATATGGGGTGTACAATAAACTAGCCACTACCGTCCCCAGGATGGATATGGGGTGTACAATAAACTAGCCACTACCGTCCCCAGGATGGATATGGGATGCTAAATTAGACACATATGCAACACTTGGGTATCTTTATTTAGGAAAACGTTTCGCCACACAGTGGCTTCATCAGTCCATACAAAGTAGATATGGGATACACAACAAACTAACCACTACGCTCTAAGGATGAATATAGGGAACACAACAAACTAACCACTACGCTCTAAGGATGAATATAGGGAACACAACAAACTAACCAGTAACTTTAGTATCATTATAGCAGTAGATGTCTCGGTTGGGACAACGTAACATTATCATTGCTCTGGAGAGAATGCCAATACGATTACATAGATCAGATTTGGGCATTTTCCTCGCTCGCTATCTTTCTCATTTTCCTCGCTCGCTATCTTTCTCATTTTCCTCGCTCGCTATCTTTCTCATTTTCCTCGCTCGCTATCTTTCTCATTTTCCTCGCTCGCTATCTTTCTCATTTTCCTCGCTCACTATCTTTCTCATTTTCCTCGCTCGCTATCTTTCTCATTTTCCTCGCTCACTATCTTTCTCATTTTCCTCGCTCGCTATCTTTCTCATTTTCCTCGCTCGCTATCGTTCTCATTTTCCTCGCTCACTATCTTTCTCATTTTCCTCGCTCGCTATCTTTCTCATTTTCCTCGCTCGCTATCTTTCTCATTTTCCTCGCTCACTATCTTTCTCATTTTCCTCGCTCGCTATCTTTCTCATTTTCATCGCTCGCTATCTTTCTCATTTTCCTCGCTCGCTATCGTTCTCATTTTCCTCGCTCGCTATCTTTCTCATTTTCCTCGCTCGCTATCTTTCTCATTTTCCTCGCTCGCTATCTTTCTCATTTTCCTCGCTCGCTATCTTTCTCATTTTCCTCGCTCGCTATCGTTCTCATTTTCCTCGCTCACTATCTTTCTCATTTTCCTCGCTCGCTATCTTTCTCATTTTCTTCGCTCGCTATCTTTCTCATGGAGTTGTTAGGTGAGTTGCAGGTGAAGTGTTGAGTGTACTGTGGTGTTAAAGTATTTGTAGGGGGTGAGGGAGGGTATGTGCTACATGGGAGGGTATGTGCTACATGGGAGGGTATGTGTTTCATAGGAGGGAGGGTATGTGCTACATGGGAGGGTATGTTCTACATGGGAGGGTATGTGCTACATGGGAGGGTATGTGCTACATGGGAGGGTATGTGCTACATATGAGGGTATGTGCTACATGGGAGAATATGTGACACACGGGAGGGTATGTGCCACACGGGAGGGTATGTGCCACACGGGAGGGTATGTGCTACACGGGAGGGTATGTGCCACACGGGACGCCCTACTGGACCAATGAGGTAATGAGGACGGTGAAACTTCCTGACTCCCAGCATGGTGACCCCTGTGCTGTTCCACCTGTTGCTGCTGTTCCACCTGTTGCTGCTGTTCCACCTGTTGCTGCTGTTCCACCTGTTGCTGCTGTTCCACCTGTTGCTGCTGTTCCACCTGTTGCTGCTGTTCAACCTGTTGCTGCTGTTCCACCTGTTGCTGCTTTCCACCTGTGCTGCTGTTCCACTGTTGCTGCTGTTCCACCTGTTGCTGCTGTTCCACCTGTTGCTGCTGTTCCACCTGTGCTGCTGTTCACCTGTTGCTGTTCCACCTTTGCTTGTCACTGTTGCTGCTGTTCCACCTGTTGCTGCTGTTCAACCTGTTGTGCTGCTGTTCCACCTGTTGCTGCTGTTCACCTGTTGCTGCTGTTCCACCTGTTGCTGCTGTTCCACCTGTTGCTGCTGTTCCACCTGTTGCTGCTGTTCCACCTGTTGTTGCTGTTCCACCTGTTGCTGCTGTTCCACCTGTTGCTGCTGTTCCACCTGTTGCTGCTGTTCCACCTGTTGTTGCTGTTCCACCTGTTGCTGCTGTTCCACCTGTTGCTGCTGTTCCACCTGTTGCTGCTGTTCCACCTGTTGTTGCTGCTGTTCCACCTGTTGCTGCTGTTCCACATGTTGTTGCTGCTGTTCCACCTGTTGCTGCTGTTCCACCTGTTGCTGCTGTTCCACATGTTGTTGCTGCTGTTCCACCTGTTGTTGCTGCTGTTCCACCTGTTGCTGCTGTTCCACCTGTTGTTGCTGCTGTTCCACCTGTTGTTGCTGCTGTTCCACCTGTTGCTGCTGTTCCACATGTTGTTGCTGCTGTTCCACCTGTTGTTGCTGCTGTTCCACCTGTTGTTGCTGCTGTTCCACCTGTTGTTGCTGCTGTTCCACCTGTTGTTGCTGTTCCACCTGTTGTTGCTGCTGTTCCACCTGCTGTTGCTGCTGCTGTTCCACCTGCTGTTGCTGCTGCTGTTCCACCTGTTGTTGCTGCTGTTCCACCTGTTGTTGCTGCTGTTCCACCTGTTGCTGCTGTTCCACATGTTGTTGCTGCTGTTCCACCTGTTGTTGCTGGTGTTCCACATGTTGTTGCTGCTGTTCCACCTGTTGTTGCTGGTGTTCCACATGTTGTTGCTGCTGTTCCACCTGTTGTTGCTGCTGTTCCATCTGTTGCTGCTGCTGTTCCACCTGTTGTTGCTGCTGTTCCACCTGTTGCTGCTGTTCCACCTGTTGTTGCTGCTGTTCCACCTGCTGTTGCTGCTGCTGTTCCACCTGCTGTTGCTGCTGCTGTTCCACCTGCTGTTGCTGCTGCTGTTCCACCTGCTGTTGCTGCTGCTGTTCCACCTGCTGTTGCTGCTGCTGTTCCACCTGCTGTTGCTGCTGCTGTTCCACCTGCTGTTGCTGCTCCTGTTCCACCTGCTGTTGCTGCTGCTGTTCCACCTGCTGTTACTGCTGCTGTTCCACCTGCTGTTGCTGCTGCTGTTCCACCTGCTGTTGCTGCTGCTGTTCCACCTGCTGTTGCTGCTGCTGTTCCACCTGCTGTTGCTGCTGCTGTTCCACCTGCTGCTCTGCTGTTCCACCTGCTGTTGCTGCTGCTGTTCCACCTGCTGTGCTGCTGCTGTTCCACCTGCTGTTGCTGCTGCTGTTCCACCTGCTGTTGCTGCTGCTGTTCCACCTGCTGTTGCTGCTGCTGTTCCACCTGCTGTTGCTGCTGCTGTTCCACCTGCTGCTGCTGCTGTTCCACCTGCTGTTGCTGCTGCTGTTCCACCTGCTGTTGTTGCTGCTGTTCCACCTGCTGCTGCTGCTGCTGTTCCACCTGGTGCTGCTGTTCCACATGCTGTTGCTGCTGCTGTTCCACCTGGTGCTGCTGTTCCACCTGCTGTTGCTGCTGCTGTTCCACCTGGTGCTGCTGTTCCACCTGGTGCTGCTGTTCCACCTGATTGACTTCTCTACCACATATCCCACCTGCTGATTCCTCCACTTTTTTCCTCAACAGTTTCCATTGCTGTTTCCACAACCCCCTCCACCTCCAGCCTCCACCACCCCCTCCACCTCCAGCCTCCACCACCCCTCCACCTCCACCCACCCCTCCACTACTCCAGACACTATAATGTTCAACTATAATCACTGTAGTCATTTTAGACTCGATTCTATACAAAATCTATAACATTGTCTGAAGGAAAATGCAACAACAACAATAATAATAATAATAATAATAATATAATAATAATAATAATAATAATAATAATAATAATAATAATAATAATAATAATAATAATAATAATAATAATAATAATAATAAGAACATAAGAACATAAGAAAGAAGGAACACTGTAGCAGGCCTACTGGCCCATGCGAGGCAAGTCCAAGTCTCCCGCCGGCTTAAGCCAATGCCCTGACCCAGCCAGGTCAGGTTACATTCACTTAAGGAAGGAGCACGGCATCTGACCTAGTAGCACAAGCTAGTCAGGTACAACTCACACCCACCCGCACCCACTCATATATTTATCTAGCCTATTTTTAAAACTACACAACGTTTTAGCCTCTATAACTGTACTCGGGAGTTTGTTCCACTCATCGACAACTCTATTACCAAACCAATGCTTTCCTATATCCCTTCTGAATCTGAATTTATCCAACTTAAAGCCATTGCTTCGAGTCCTGTCAATACAAGATATTTTTAGCACTCTATTTACATCCCCTTTATTTATTCCTGTTTTCCATTTATATACCTCAATCATATCTCCCCTAATTCTACGCCTTTCTAGAGAGTGCAGATTCAGGGCCCTCAGTCTATCCTCATAGGGAAGATTTCTGATACATGGCATCAACTTAGTCATCCTCCTTTGTACGTTTTCCAGAGCATTTATATCCATTCTGTAATACGGTGACCAAAACTGTGCAGCATAATCTAGATGAGGCCTAACCAAGGATATATAGAGTTGAAGAACAACCTGAGGACTCCTATTATTTATAATAATAATCACTGAATGGTAGCATATGTGAGTGAAATCCAGGAGGGACTAACAGCGACTAAAATCACTGGAAACTCGCGAACAATTATGAGAAATTAATGAGTGGAGAGTTAATGACACACACACACACACACACACACACATACACACACACACACACACACACACACACACACACACACACACACACACACACACTTAATTCTCACTCAAACAGGTATGAGCCACATTGTTACCCAGACTGGGCAGGAGGATCGACCTTTTGTACACTGCCCTGGCTGCTCATGTCACTGTCGGGGCACCCGTAGCTCAGTAGTAGAGTGTGAGGAGCCTAACAGAAAGGTCTTGGATTCGATTACAGGATGGGATGAGAAGTATGGGCAAGTGGTGGTTTTGATATGGACTTGCTTTATATGGGCCAGTAGGCCTTCTGCAGTGTTCCTCCATTCTTATGTTCTTAAGTCTGTGAGACGAATGAGTAAGTCTGTGAGATGTATGGGCAAGTCTGTGAGGTGTATTGGCAAGTCTGTGAGATGTATGGGCAAGTCTGTGAGATGTATTGGCAAGTCTGTGAGATATATGGGCAAGTCTGTGAGATGTATGGGCAAGTCTGTGAGATGTATTGGCAAGTCTGTGAGATATATGGGCAAGTCTGTGAGATGTATTGGCAAGTCTGTGAGATATATGGGCAAGTCTGTGAGATGTATGGGCAAGTCTGTGAGATGTATTAGCAAGTCTGTGAGATATATGGGCAAGTCTGTGAGATGTATTGGCAAGTCTGTGAGATATATGGGCAAGTCTGTGAGATGTATGGGCAAGTCTGTGAGATGTATTGGCAAGTCTGTGAGATGTATGGGCAAGTCTGTGAGATGTATGGTCAAGTCTGTGAGAAGTATTGGCAAGTCTGTGAGATGTATGGGCAAGTGTCCTTATATATCTTGCTATGAGACGTTTGGGAAATTATCAAATACATTTGTCGCCTGTGTTCATCCATGTGTAGATACGTTCCTAGGTGACAGTCGACTGCTGTGGGTGGCATCCTGGGGAAGGACGTAAGGGGCCTCAACGGAAATAAGCCCCACCGTTTTTCTTTCTTGGTCTCCCCTGGGTTGATAACCCTCCAGGGTTAGTAAACCTGAAGAATGTGTTCCTTCTGCACAGTCCAGTACTACTGAGGGAGAGAGAGAGAGGAGGGAGGACTGTTGGGAGAGAGGGAGCTAAGGAGGAATGTTATACATGACCTGTCACAAACCACTCTTGCTGCTGTATACTCTTCCACACCAAGTTATGTCTCCTGCAGGAAAGGCTAGCATGTGCTCTCCCTCTCTCTCTCTCTCTCTCTCTCTCTCTCTCTCTCTCTCTCTCTCTCTCTCTCTCTCTCTCTCCCTCCCTCCCTCTCTCCACCAATCAGAGAGTTCCACTGAACGTTAAGAGCAGTGTGTATCAGTGAATCTCTTCTTCCACCCCCGCCCGTTATCTCTCCCAAGGTCCTCTACCTCACGGATAAATCGTGTGCCAAGCCTCTCCGCTCTCAGGTCACTTCGGGGTCACCTCGGGTCACGGCTAACAGGTGTCCCATCGTGGGTTTACGCGATTATCCTGCTTGCGATGTGGTCTTCAGGAAGAGGGTACTTCCGGTGGGTGCGACAGGCTGCTAGCGTCCTTCCACGCGCGGATGTGATGTTTCGTCTGACTGCTCGGAGACCGGGCGGCTCCCGATCATTTGGCCGATAGACACTTCACCAAATGGACATATGGCCGAACTGGCATTATTCATCTAACCTAATTATCCGTTCGGCCTATTGTCCCTACGGCCAAATAGCTGTCGGCGCAATGTGCGTTCGGTCAAATGTCTGTTGGCCGAGTGTCCGTAGGTCATCTGTCCGGCCACGGACCGGGAAGCAATTTCTGGACAGAGGAGAAAGCCTTCGCCACTTCATGGACTGACTCACACAGTTCAATCACTTCATGAAGCACTATAACCCCATCCCTCTTCCTAAGATAGTCCCCTAACGTGAGTCTTTTATAAATAGGTGGTGGGGACCTCGGTGAGCCTAGTCTCAGTAGTGATTATGGTCTGGAACGATATAGTTCCAGACCATGGAGCTGAACTCTTCTCCAGGGACTGACCACCTCAAATCCTTTTTCTCCGAGGTTGTTGGACTGATTACATCATCTTTATGTCACTACTACATTTGCTTCCTCTGTATGTGACTGAAGAAGTGGGTATTTCATACCATTTTCTACGATCCTGGATAGCTTCCTCTAACACGATTCCAGCGTCAGGGTTTCGTTGGACTGATGTCAGAAGCTCAGTCACTCACCTGAGACTCACGCTGCGCCCAGTCTCTAATAAGAGTCCTCGGTACTGACTGTGGTAGACCACTGTCTTCTCGCTGGCCGGGTCATGATTGATAGTCTCCCTGACATCTATATTCCAATATTAGTATTGCAAGATACAGCTCTCTTGTGATACGATTAGTCTTAGGTGTCTATAACGGAGATCCTGGTTCCTAACGCTCACTACACCTGGCGTTAGTTTCTCGTTGGCACCTAACTACGTCTTCAGTAACCCTGCGTGGGTGTGAAAGCTAACGTCTCCTCCAGAACCAATGTGTGTGTGTACATATATGCACATGTCTCCGCATGTGTGTATACATACGCGCACAAATCTGTGTGTATACCCATACACAAGTCTAAATGTGTGTGTATATATATATATATATATATATATATATATATATATATATATATATATATATATATATATATATATATATATATATATATATATATGAAAGTCTGTGTTTAAATGATACATTACGTTAATTTCATTCACAATTATTACTATTATTACTATTACTATTACTACCACTATTGCTACTACTATTATTATTACTACTATTACTACTACTACGACTACTATTACGACTACTATTACTACTACTATTGTTAACACTATTATTACTACTATTATTACTACTACTATTAATACTACTATTACTACTACTACGTATAAATATAGTTAATAAATAATAATAATAATAATAATAATAATAATAATAATAATAATAATAATAATAATAATAATAATAATAATAATAATAATAATATAGAGAGGCCAGAGGGCCTGGTTGGTCACTTTCCAGTAAGTGTTTTCCCTGGGTTCTTCATCGTGGCTTTCTCGTCCACCTGATTTTCTCGTTTGAGCAGAATGACCAGGCAGACTAACAACCAGTTCCCAGTCACCAGTACCCCCAGTCCCCTTCCCCTAGTCCCCCCACCGCCACTATCTGTCTTGCTGAACCAGGATAGCTGTGGTTAGTACTAGGATTTATGAAGGCTGATCTCAGCATGGTCTGGCTACCATGATAACCATCCATGATCATGGGAATCTAACCACTACAAGGTATAGTCAGTTTAGTGGATACAACTTAGAGGGGCCAGGAGCTGAGACTTGACCCCTACAATGCCAAATGGGTGAATACACAGAGACGAGTGCACACGGGAAGTCCTCAGCGTCCTCGGCATCCTCAGATGTACTCATTTGTCTTTTCCAGCAGAGTGCATTCCTCTCAGCATCTCCCTCATTCATTCCCAGGTCACTCTTGACCTTGTGTGTTGACCTTTGACCTTCTCTGGCAATTATGTAGATGTGACGATCAGTTAGTGAGGCTGGAACGACCTCCCAGCTCGTCCCTCTTGAAGTACCTTGCTAGAACCACAAATAACGGATTTAAGTTAGATAAATTTAGATATAGAAAGGACATAGGTAAGTACTGGATTTAGATATAGAAAGGACATAGGTAAGTACTGGATTTAGATATAGAACAAAACATAGGTAAGAACGGGATTTCAAATAAGAGTCGTCGATGCGTGGAACAATCTTCCGAGGGTCCTCTCTAAGACAGTGGCTTCATCAGTCCTATACAAAGAAGAATGGTGAAGATCAGAAGGAGTTTGAGGTAATCAGTCCCTCAGTCTGGAGTCGATGAAACCAGTCCATCAATCTCGAAAAGAAACTCTACCACAACATAGAAACCCCGAGTGTTGTACATGTGTCTAATTTATCAAGTTGTCTGTTCTCTGAGACATTTATCAACCGTCTTCATACACTGATGATGGTAGTCTGACTGGTCAGGAGACCTGGTCTGGGACCTGGCAGCCTGGGCGATGACCCCCTTCCCCCGGGGTCATGACCCCCGGAACTGACTACACTTGGCTACAACAAGCTTCAACAAACTACAACAAACTACAGGAAACTACAGCAAACGACAACAAACTAACTACTACAAACTACAATAAACTATAACAAACTACAAGAAACTACAGCAAACTACAACAAACTACAGGAAACTACCAGAAACTACAGCAAACTACAACAAACTACAGGAAACTACCAGAAACTACAGCAAACTACAACAAACCACAACAAACTACAACAGACCACAACAAACTTCATCAAACTACAAGAAATACAACAAACTACAACAAACTACAACAAGCTACAACAAACTATAACAAGCTACAACAAAGTAACTACAAGAAACTACAATGAACTATAAGAAACTATAAATTACAACAAATTAACTACAAGAAACTATACTGAACTACAACAAACTACAATAAACTGGTTACGAATTTTCAATTTTCATTCATTTTACAATTCTAATTCCTTACTGTTCCTTCTTTTCTTCCTTCACACTTCCATTCTTCTTTACTTTCTTCTCTCTTTGCTCTTTCTGATCTTCGTCTATTTTATCTATGATTATTTCTTCTTCTCTCTGTCTACATATTTCCTTATTGCCGGTTATATAGCTGTTTTTGTTTTGTAATTTCTTTCATTTGTCTTGTTCGTTCTGCTTCTCTGCTTTCACTTCCTTCTTTCTCCCTTATTTTTACTTCCTTCCTTCTCCCTTTTTTCACTTCCTTCCTTCTCCCTTTTTTCACTTCCTTTTTGCTTGCTTCCTCTTGTTAAGAATGAAGACGTGATAATGGTAAGATTGTCTCTCTTAGTGTGAGACTTATCTCCCTTTATTTCTCCCTTTACTCTCCCTTTATCTCTCCCTTTATCCCTCCCTTTACCCCTCCCTTTATTCCTCCCTTTATCCCTCCCTTTATACCTACCTTTATCCCCCCTTTATACCTCCCTTTATTCCTCCCTTTACCCCTCCCTTTATCCCTCCCTTTATACCTCCCTTTATTCCTCCCTTTATCCCTCCCTTTATCCCTGCCATCATGGTTCCCTGAGCTGGTTATCCTAGGAGTATGTATGGAGGAGGTGGCTCAGTATTGCACTCCATACACCAGACTCCATGTATAACTGTATAGCGCTAGTGAAAGTATGAAGAAAGTGAGGGAGGGAGGGATGCAGGGAGGGAGGGAGGGAAGAAAGGAGAGAAAGAGGGAGGGGGTTAAGGAAAGCGGGAGGGGGAATTGTGGACGGGGTAAGGAAGAATTGAGTGCATGGAGAGAAAGTCCTGGTGAGTGTACACACACACACACACACACACACACACACACACACACACACACACACACACACACACACACACACACACACACACACACACACACACACACACACACACACACACACACACACACACACACACACACACACACACACACACACACACACACACACACACACACACACACACACACACACACACACACACATCAATGACAGATAAGAAAACTGGCAGCAGAATATAATTACCGATGTTGGGGTTAAGGATCCCGCACTACGATACATGTTAAATACTTGTTGATGAAAGTGAGAGGTAGAACACCAGTGTTGGAATAGTGTGGGGGACAGAACACCAGTGTTGGAGTAGTGTGGGGGACAGAACACCAGTGTTGGAGTAGTGTGGAGGAGAGAACACTAGTGTAAGTGCCGAATAAGTCACGAGTGTGTGTGTGACAGAGAGAAATAAAGTCAGTAATGAATATTAACAATCAAGGGAATAAGAATCGTTCGATGATTGTATAGTGATTGTAGTTATTGTATAGGATTGTATTGAAAGGTAGAGAAAAATGGTGGTGATAGGAGAGTCAGTCCCTCAGTCTGAGGGACTGACCACCTCAAAACTACGTCTTCAGAAGTGGACTGATGACATCGTCTTCACATCTCTACTGCTTCAGCTAACTCTTCTGTAGTCGACTGAAGAAGCCTACTGTGTAGGCAAAACCTGTCTCTTATCAACCTGTCGTATTGTATACCATTTCCATTATTAACTTAAGATAGTGAAGGTTGGGTAGACATAACTCACGAAATTGTAACAATGCGAGTTTTCTGTAGGAAAAACTTGTAATTTGTGGTCACAGTGGTGGCCCATGCTAACCTCCCTATGGTGTATAGAAACACAGCTAGTTGGGTGAATGTTATTAGTGCCAGTTGGTCTAGTGGTTGACGCACTGGCCTGAGTTTTAAGACTCACTTGCCATGGGTTGAAGCCCCACCCGTTCCGTGGTTTGTTTATATATGATTGGTATGTTACCACCCCCTTCACACCCCTTCCCCACATACACCCACATCATACTATCCCCAGTTACAACACCACAACAACATACACTGCTGGTCAGAGAAAGTCGAACCATAGTTCTCTCGGGGGATACTTTCTCTCTTAATACTCTCTCTCTCGTATTCCCTTTCTTACTCCCTCCTTCTCTCTCTCCCTTTCCCCCCTAGATTACCTCCCATTTCCCCAGGCACTGTATGACCTCTACGGGTTTAGGTCTTCCCCATGAGTACAATTGGGTGTTCATTGTTCAAGTTCATACGAGTATGTAAGCTGGACACATGGACAAATAAACACATAAGCAGTGTAATTTGATCCTTTCTTGACAACGTTTCACCCACACTTTTGACTTTATCAAGACACGACATGTTGAACACGAGTCTATACTCTTCCACTAATTGTTAATAGAAGATGAGGAGGCTGATAGATGGTTGGAAGTGATCTAGAGGTTTTGTTTTCATTTTGTGCTTTAGTTGGCTAGGCAGGTGATGGGGGGCGTAGGCCGGTGATGGGATGAGTAGGCCGGTGATGGGGGCGTAGGCCGGTGATGGGAGGAGTAGGCCGGACCGCCAGAGTGAGGGGGAATACTCTGGAGATAGGGCACAGGTAAATTACAGAAGGCGCACGGGGAAAAGGTGATGCTTTTGCATTCTCTTCTCTGAAACATTCCTTGTTCTCTTACATTCTCTGCTCATTTGCCTCGCATCTTCTCTTCTGTTTCTCCTCCTCTGCTTTAACAGCTTTCCTTCCTCCGGCTGCTTCTTTTTCTCCTTTTTTTTTACTACTTCTCATTCTCCTTATCCCCTTTCTGCTCATGATTTATTTTCCTATATCTGCTTGCAAGAGGCGAGGACTGTGTTGCAAGCAGCTCCTGCAACAGTAAGTCACCAGACTGCAAGATGCAGTCTTCCCGTGGCTGAACTCTGCAAGATGCAGTCTTCCCGTGGCTGAACTC
>WNWK01000110.1:517500-545000 GCA_009830355.1 Cherax destructor | reverse complement strand
GGGACAATAGTTGATAGTCTTTTGTTTTCTTCTGATCCTATATAAGAAGGCGTAACCTTTGCCTTTGTTGTGGTACTTTCTGTAGGCGAAAGAAGAGAGGCCGCAGAAGTGGTGTTAGATTGTGGAAAGTGGATCAAGGCATTACCAAGAACTTGGGGACGCTGGTGCAAGGTCCTCCGTGAACGAGGTTTCACTCTGGAGAGTGCAAGTGTCTTAGATGAGAGAAAGAGCTAGGAATATTACCAGTGAAAGAACTGGGGACATGAGCCAGTGAGATGGAACGAAAGTGAATTCATAGCTCGATTATATTACACATCAACATTGATTATACTGGACGTCAACATTGATTATACTAGACGTCAATATTGATTATACTGGACATCAGCATTGATTATACTGGACATCAACATTTATTATACTAGAAATCAATATTGGTTATACTGGATATCAACCTTGATTATACTAGACATCAATATTGATTATGATGGACATCAACAATCATTATGCTGGACATCAACATTGATTATACTAGGCATCAATATTGATTATGCTGGACATCAACAATCATTATGCTGGACATCAACATTGATTATGCTGGACATCGATTTTGGCATCGTTGTAGCTTACAGTAATAAATATTTTGTCAATATTACAGTTTGTATTTCGTCCTCTGGTTATAATTTATTTCCTTTTTAAACAAAATCCTGCGTCACTGAAGCCGAGTTGTTATTTTTCGGCAAGAGTGACAAGAGTGTCAAGAGTGACAAGAGTGACAAGAGTGACAAGAGTGACAAGAGTGTCAAGAGTGACAAGAGTGACAAGAGTGACAAGAGTGACAAGAGTGACAAGAGTGACAAGAGTAGAGTGACAAGAGGCAGAGGACAAGAGGACAAGAGGACAGAGTAGATGACAGAGGACAAGAGTGACAAGAGGACAAGAGCAGAGGACAAGAGTGCAAGAGGACAAGAAGACAAGAGTGAAAGAGTCAAGAGTGACAAGAGGACAAGAGGTCAAGATGACAAGAGCAAGAGGACAAGAGTGCAAGATGACAAGAGGACAAGGACAAGAGTCAAGATGCAAGAGGACAAGAGGACAAGAGGACAAGAGGACAAGAGTGCAGAGTACAAGATGACAAGATGAAGGAAGAGGACAAGATGCAAGAGTGACAAGAGTGTCAAGAGGCAAGAACAAGAGTGACAAGAGTGACAAGAGGCAAAGTGACAAGAGGCAAGAGTGACAAGAGGACAAGAGTGCAAGAGGACAAGGTGACAGAGTGCAAGAGGACAAGAGTGACAAGAGTGCAAGATGACAAGAGGACAAGAGGACAAGAGTGCAGAGGACAAGAGCAAGAGACAAGAGGACAAGAGGCAAGAGTAGTCAAGAGACAAGAGTGACAAAGTGAAAGAGTGTCAAGAGTGCAAGAGGACAAAGTGACAAGAGGACAAGAGGCAAGAGTGACAAGAGTGACAAGAGGTCAAGAGGACAAGAGGACAAGAGGACAAGAGTGCAAGGGCAAGAGTGACAAGAGTGACAAGAGTGCAAGAGGACAAGAGTGCAAGAGTGCAAGAGGACAAGAGTGACAAGAGTGCAAGAGGACAAGAGTGTCAAGAGGACAAGAGGACAAGAGGACAAGAGGACAAGAGTGACAAGAGTGTCAAGAGTGACAAGAGTGACAAGAGTGCAAGAGGACAAGAGTGACAAGAGTGACAAGAGGACAAGAGACAAGAGTGACAAGAGTGACAAGAGGACAAGAGGTCAAGAGTGACAAGAGTGACAAGAGTGCAAGAGGACAAGAGGACAAGAGTACGATGACAAGAGTGACAAGAGTGCAAGAGGAAAGAGGACAAGAGTGACAAGAGGACAAGAGTGACAAGAGGCAAGGTGACAAGAGGACAAGAGTGACAAGAGTGACAAGAGTGACAAGAGGTCAAAGTGACAAGAGTGACAAGAGTGACAAGAGTGACAAGAGTGCAAGAGACAAGAGGACAAGAGTGACAAGAGTGACAAGAGGACAAGAGTGACAAGAGGACAAGAGTGACAAGAGTGACAAGAGTGACAAGAGGACAAGAGTGACAAGAGGTCAAGAGTGACAAGAGTGACAAGAGTGACAAGAGTGACAAGAGTGACAAGAGTGACAAGAGTGACAAGAGTGACAAGAGTGTCAAGAGTGACAAGAGTGACAAGAGTGTCAAGAGTGACAAGAGGACAAGAGTGACAAGAGTGACAAGAGTGCAAGAGTGACAAGAGTGACAAGAGTGACAAGAGTGCAAGAGTGCAAGAGGACAAGAGGACAAGAGTGACAAGAGTACAAGAGTGCAAGAGTGACAAGAGTGCAAGAGTGACAAGAGGACAAGGGACAAGAGGACAAGAGTGACAAGAGTGACAAGAGGACAAGAGTGCAAGAGTGCAAGAGTGACAAGAGGCAAGAGTGACAAGAGTGACAAAGTGACAAGAGTGACAAGAGTGACAAGAGGCAAGAGGACAAGAGTGACAAGAGTGACAAGAGTGTCAAGAGTGACAAGAGTGACAAGAGTGACAAGAGTGACAAGAGTGAAGAGTGCAAGAGTGACAAAGTGACAAGAGGACAAGAGTGACAAGAGTGTCAAGAGACAAGAGGACAAGAGGACAAGAGTGACAAGAGTGACAAGAGTGTACAAGAGTGACAAGAGTGACAAGAGTGACAAGAGTGACAAGAGTGTCAAGAGTGACAAGAGTGTCAAGAGGACAAGAGGACAAGAGTGACAAGAGTGACAAGAGGCAAGAGTGACAAGAGGACAAGAGTGACAAGAGTGACAAGAGTGACAAGAGTGCACAAGGTGACAAGAGTGTCAAGAGGACAAGAGTGACAAGAGTGACAAGAGTGCAAGAGTGACAAGAGTGACAAGAGTGACAAGAGTGACAAGAGTGACAAGAGTGCAAGAGTGACAAGAGTGACAAAGTGACAAGAGTGACAAGAGGACAAGAGTGACAAGAGTGACAAGAGTGACAGAGGACAAGAGTGACAAGAGTGACAAGAGTGCAAGAGTGACAAGAGTGACAAGAGTGCAAGAGTGACAAGAGTGTCAAGAGTGACAAGAGTGACAAGAGTGACAAGAGTGACAAGAGTGACAAGAGTGACAAGAGTGTCAAGAGTGACAAGAGTGACAAGAGTGACAAGAGTGACAAGAGTGTCAAGAGTGACAAGAGTGACAAGAGTGACAAGAGTGACAAGAGTGACAAGAGTGTCAAGAGTGACAAGAGTGACAAGAGTGACAAGAGTGACAAGAGTGACAAGAGTGACAAGAGTGCAAGGACAAGAGTGCAAGAGTGACAAGAGTGCAAGAGGACAAGAGTGACAAGAGTGACAAGAGTGCAAGAGTGACAAGAGGACAAGAGTGCAGAGCAAGAGTGACAAGAGTGACAAGAGTGTCAAGAGTGACAAGAGTGACAAAAGTGACAAGAGTGACAAGAGTGACAAGAGTGACAAGAGCAAGAGGACAAGAGTGACTGACAAGAGTGACAAGAGTGACAAGAGTGACAAGAGTGACAAGAGTGTCAAGAGTGACAAGAGTGACAAGAGTGACAAGAGTGTCAAGAGTGACAAGAGTGACAAGAGTGTCAAGAGTGACAAGAGTGACAAGAGTGACAAGAGTGACAAGAGTGACAAGAGTGACAAGAGTGTCAAGAGTGACAAGAGTGACAAGAGTGTCAAGAGTGACAAGAGTGACAAGAGTGACAAGAGTGACAAGAGTGACAAGAGTGAAAGTTACGTTATGTGGTAGTAACTGGCTTTTGTTGTGACTTCTTCAGTGATGTATTGATTTGCTTGCAACTGATAAGATAAATTTCAGATGAAAGTCCAGATGTATTCCCATTAAGCCTTTTGGAGGTCTTTTATAGGCCTTTTGTGTATATGTATGCTTTTGTGTGTGTGTGTGTGTGTGTGTGTTTACTCACCAATATGTACTCACCTATATATGGTTGCAGGGGTCGAGTTATAGCTCGTGGCCCCGCCTCTTCACTGGTCGCTACTAGGTCACTCCCTGATCCATGAGCTTTATCATATCTCTTCTTTAAGTGTGTGTGTGTGTGAGTGTGTGTGTGTGTGTGTGTGTGTGTGTGTGTGTGTGTGTGTGTGTGTGTGTGTACAGTGTATTAACGATGTGTGTTTGTGTCAACAGAGGGAGAGCATCAGTGAGGGTGTCACTGAAGATGGGATCACCAGAAGACACAAGGTAAGTCCACCCAGCTACTGAGTCATGTTCTCAGGCCCTTCATTATTTACATAGACTATGACCATGTCTTCATAACACACAAGGTAATCTTTAGATTAATTCACTCCTCAGAAACTCTTTTCAAAGGTAATTATTAATTTTAACTAAATTACAGATTAATTAAGCTCTTGTTTTAAGAGGTAATAATAAAACAAAACACAAATAACCTGTACAATTTGGACCATTTACGAGTCACTTGTAAATGGTCCAAATTGATAAATTAGACACATGTGCAACACTTGGGTATCTTTAGTGAGGAAACGTTTCGCCACACAGTGGCTTCATCAGTATATACAAAGGAGAATGGTGAAGAACAGAAGGAGTTTGAGGTAATCAGTCCCTCAGCCTGGAATCGATATAATCAATCTTGAAACAATAGAGTATATGTGCGAAGTGGTTTATATACTGTAGACAGGTGAGGTGAAGCAGTCGTAGTCGATATCACATAAATGGTTCTCTCAACCATTTATCTACAAATGATCCAAGTTCGAGCGAAACGTCGGCCAAAGTTTCACTCTCTATTATGTGTATTAGGTGAAACTACGACCTTCTCTTTGTTGATAATTTGTACGATTTGCGTTTGGTCGCTGGGAGCCGCGTCGTGCGTCGTGCGTCGTGCGTCGCCTGACGTGGAGTCCAGACACTTACTGGTGAAGGGTTCTTGGTCCGAGGAACGGGAGCTCCACTTCCATGGATCGAACGTGATTACGTTTCATTCCCCAGAAGCTATATGGCCCTTGTGGATTGGGCTCTTCCCAATAATAATAATAATAATAATAATAATAATAATAATAATAATAATAATAATAATAATAATAATAATAATAATAAGGAAGATAATACCGAATAATTATGATTAACACTAAAAATCGCTACAAAGATAGTTACATAGTATACAAAGATAGTTACATAGTATACAAAGATAGTTACATAGTATACAAAGATAGTTACATAGTATACAAAGATAGTTACATAGTATACAAAGATAGTTACATAGTATACACGATAGTTACATAGTATACAAAGATAGTTACATAGTATACAAAGATAGTTACATAGTATACAAAGATAGTTACATAGTATACAAAGATAGTTACATAGTATACAAAGATAGTTACATAGTATACAAAGATAGTTACATAGTATACAAAGATAGTTACATAGTATACAAAGATAGTTACATAGTATACAAAGATAGTTACATAGTATACAGAGATAGTTACATAGTATACACAGATAGTTACATAGTATACACAGATAGTTACATGGTATACACAGATATATGGTATACAGAGATGGTTATATTTTATAGCGGGTGTAACCTGCCCCCTAGCAGGTGTAACCTGCCCCCTAGCGGGTATTGCAGGCTAGACGCCCCAGACCAGACGCTGGTTAGTGTGTCAGTCCTCCTCCAGGTGTGTGGCAAGTATGTGGGCGGTGACCCACAAGTGTAGGTTAACCTGCTACCCACTGTCTCCTTCTCCCACAGCACCTCAACCCTACCACCCTTGTTCACCCACTTAAACAACGGCTCTCCCTTTCATAATGCCACCCTTTCCCCCCAACCCTCCGCTTCTGACAATTCAAACCCCCCTTATCCCTCTCCTTCTGCTGGATTCGAATTATGTCCTAGAATTTGAATTGATAAAGCCACTGGAGGGCGAAACGTCTACATTAAAGATACCCAGATATTGCATGTGTCTAATTTTCTAGTGAAGGTTGCGTGTGCATTAAGGTGTCCGGGGAAGGTCCTGAGTCTATATGACCCCGTCTATATGACCCCGTCTATATGACCCCGTGAGGATGACTTAGTGCCCTCCCTAAAATGTAATTACAGTTTACCTCAACGCAGTATTCACTAAATCACGGAACGTGTCCCCTCGGTCTGTCGGGTACCCACTCCCACAGTGCTATACCCTCGGTCTGTCGGGTATCCACTTCCATTGTGCTATGCCCTCGGTCTGTCGGGTACTGTTGCATGCAAAGAGTACTTCACCTTATTCGAGCATGTTAAACACACCCATATAGGCTGCCTCACCAACCAGCGAACCATCTTGCTAAGGGTTTGGTGATCGGGGCCCCATCATCAGATCAGCACTTTGGTTCAGCCAGTCATAATGTGGATCTGTCAATGGTAAAGGTGACTTGGATTCCACTCACATGTTTACCATTGTCATTCCCACTCTGCGCTGGTTGCTGCGTAGATGTCCATTGTCTCTTGGATGCTGTTTTGCCTTGACTACCGTGGCGTGTATATAGTGTACATAGTTAAATATAAATTTTTGGAGAATACAATTCAGCTATATAAATACTTGGTGAAGGAAAATACAAATTCAAAGCTTTTCTACGGTGTTTCTTTGCTCCAAACTCCCTTTTACACTCAGGATAACAGGCCTTAGAACCTGAGGTTGTAATAGGTACCCTCTTCCATACTGTGCCCTCGGTCTGTCGGGTACCCACTCCAATTATGCTATGCCCTCGGTCTGTCGGGTACCCACTCCAATTATGCTATGCCCTCGGTCTGTCGGGTACCCACTCCCACTGCTATACCCTCGGTCTGTCGGGTACCCGCTGACACCTACCATCCTATTCAGTGAGAACTCTAAATTTGCAGCAGTCAGCAGGCGGAGGATTGAGCCTGCAGAGTGACCCCACACGGGTTTACCTCACCAGATGCAGTGAAATACACTTTGTTTCACAATCACCTCTGAATTCTATTATTTCACCTAAATTTATTGAAAATAATTGATAAAACTATGTACTATATAAACATTATGGCGAGAAATGTTGAATCTTGAAAGACACAGAAAGACGGATACAGACACAGACAGAAAGACGGAGGAAGACACAGACAGAGAGACGGAGGAAGACACAGACAGAGAGAGGAGGACACATAGACAGACAGAAAGACGGAGACAGACACAGATAGAAAGACGGAGGAAGACACGGAGAGAGGCGGACACAGAGACAGAGACGTGATGATAAGCGTGGACAATGAGACCAGAGACACAACAAAGGCAGGACATCTTTGCTCGTCCGGCCAGACATTCTTGGATCATTTCTTGCGTGCCGTTGGAGTCTCCCACACACCCTCACACCAGTCTTGCGTGCCGTTGGAGTCTCCCACACACCCTCACACCAGTCTTGCGTGCCGTTGGAGTCTCCCACACACCCTCACACCAGTCTTGCGTGCCGTTGGAGTCTCCCACACACCCTCACACCAGTCTTGCGTGCCGTTGGAGTCTCCCACACACCCTCACACCAGTCTTGCGTGCCGTTGGAGTCTCCCACACACCCTCACACCAGTCTTGCGTGCCGTTGACTCTACCTTTGTAAGACTTTATATTGACGTTTTGGCAGAGTATGAGAGTTGTACATGTTTGGTATACAACACCAGCAAGATAAAGAATTAGACACATGTCTTCCAATTATTGGACATAATTGGAAGACAATAGAACTATACACAAAAGAAGAGGTAATCAGTCCCTCACGATTGGAGTTGGTGAATAGCACCTATCTTCCACCTTAGGACAGTGGAAGATGAGGTAATCAGTCCCCCCAGTCATGTATAACTATACACTGAAGACGTAAGATGAGATATACCTGGTGTATACCTGGAGGGGGTTTCGGGGGTCAACGCCCCCGCGGCCCGGTCCGTGACCAGGCCTCGCGGTGGATCAGGGCCTGATCAACTAGGCTGTTACTGCTGGCCGCACGTAAACCGACGTACAAACCACAGCCCGGTTGGTCAGGTACTGATTTTAGGTGCCTGTCAAAAGCCTTCTTGAAGACAGCCAGGAGTCTGTTGGTAATCCCCCTTATGTATGCTGGGAGGCAATTGAACAGTCTTAGGTCCCTGACACTTACTGTGTTGTCTCTCAATGTACTCGTGGCGCCTCTGCTTTTCACTGGGAGAATGTTGCATTTCCTGCCAAGTCTTTTGCTTTCGAAGGGAGTAATTTTCGTTAGCAGATTTGGGACTGATCCCTCTAGGATTTTCCAAGAGTATATTATCATGTATCTTTCTCGCCTGCGTTCCAGGGAGTACCAATCAAGGGACTTCAACCGTTCTCAGTAATTTAGATGCTTTATCGTACTTATGTGTGCCGTGAAAGTTCTCTGTATATTCTACAGGTCAGCAATTTCGCCTGCCTTGAGAGGGGCAGTTAGTGTACAGCAGTATTCCAGCCTAGAGAGAACAAGCGATTTGAGGAGAATCATCATGGGCTTGGCATCCTTAGTTTTGAAGGTTCTCATTATCCATCCTATCATTTTCCTAGCAGATGAGGTAGATACATTATTGTGATCTTTGAAAGTGAGACCCTCTGAGATTATCACTCCTAAGCCCTTCACATTAGTGTGGTTGAAATTTGTTTTATACTCCGATACAGTTTTAATTTCCTTGAGCTTTAAAAATCGGAGTAATTGAAATTTGTCTTCATTGAACTTCATATTGTTTTCTGCGGCCCATTTAAAGATTTGGTTGATGTCTGCTTGGAGTCTTGCAGTGTCTTCGATCATGCAAATTAGGGTGTCATCCACAAAGGAGGACACGGTGCTGTGGCTTACATATCTGTCTGTGTCAGTTATGAGGATGAGGAACAGGATGGGAGCGAGTACTGTGCCTTGTAGAACAGAGCTTTTCACTATAGCAGCCTCTGACTTTACTCTGTTTACTATTAATCTTTGTGTTCTGTTTGTTAGGAAGTTATAGATACATCTACTAACTTTTCCTGTTATTCCTTTATCACTCATTTTGTGTGCTATTACACCATGATTGCACCTGTCGAAGGCTTTCGCAAAGTCTGTGTATACTACATCTGCATTTTGTTTATCCTCTAGAGCATCCAAGACCTTCTCATAGTGATCCAGTAGTTGGGACAGGAAGGAGCGACCTGCTCTAAACCCGTGTTGCCCTGGGTTGTGTAACTGATTGGTATCTTAGTGGGTGGCGATCTTGCTTCTTGGAACACTTTCAAAGATTATTATGATGTGGGACGTTAGCGCTATCTGTCTGTAATTCTTTGCACACCTTACTGCCACCTCTGTAGAGTGGGGTTATGTCTGTTGTTTTTAGTGAGTGTGGGATGATCTCTGTGTCTATACTCCTCCATAGAATACTTAAGGCGCGTGACAGGGGCTCCTTGCAGTTCTTGATGAACACTGAGTTCCACGAGTCTAGACGTGGGGCAGAGGGCATGGGCATGTCATTCATTGCCTTTTTCATTCTTGTGGTGTTAGGATGATATCAGAAATTTTTGAATTAACCACGTTTGAGTCTCGGTCATAAAAAATCTTTTAGTGTGGACCCTGAGTCTGGTTAACGGCTCACTAAACGCAGAGTCATATTGGGATTTCAGTATCTCACTCAATTCTTTGCTGTCATCTGTGTACATCCCATCTCGTTCAAGCAGATGTAATCAGTCAGTCCCTCAGTGTTGCAGACTCTACACAGAACACAACGTAACATGAGGTAATGAGTCTCTCAGCCTTGATACCATTGTTGTTTGACGAATGTCAGTCATGACACGTTGGCTGAATGTCATACATCACCTGTCACTCGATGTCCAGGGACGGAGATGTGGGAGGGGCTGGTTAAATACATCATCTCTCATATTGTTGAAGAACATATTCTGTTAGTGGGACGGATTGTGAAGGACCTGCCTAGTATGGGCCAACAGGCCTGCTGCAGTGTTCCTCCTTTCTTATGTTCTTATGTTCTTAAGAAGGAAGGAGCACTGCAGCAGGCCTACTGGCCCATTCTAGGCAAATTCAAGTCGCCTACTGGCCTAAGGTAGGCAGGTCAAAGTCACATCCACTTAGGAAGGAAGGAGCACTGCAGCAGGCCTACTGGCCCAAGAAACAACGAACTTAAGTGATATTATCATTAATAGAGGTGATCTTGTAAATTATACTACGATATAGTAACAAAAATTTTGAAATATAAAACAAAAGAATGGTGGGACATCTGTAGTGAGTGACATCTGTGGTGAGAGACATCTGTGGTGAGTGACATCTGTGGTGAGAGACATCTGTGGTGAAAGACATCTGTGTTGAGTGACATCTGTGGTGAGTGACATCTGTGGTGAGATACATCTGTCGTGAGAGACATCTGTGGTGAGAGACATCTGTGGTGAAGAACATCTGTGGTGAGTGACATCTGTGGTGAGAGACATCTGTGGTGAGTGACATCTGTGGTGAGAGACATCTGTGTTGAGTGACATCTGTGGTGAGTGACATCTGTGGTGAGTGACATCTGTGGTGAGAGACATCTGTGGTGAGTGACATCTGTGGTGAGAGACATCTGTGTTGAGTGCCATCTGTGGTGAGTGACATCTGTGGTGAGTGACATCTGTGGTGAGAGACATCTGTGGTGAGTGACATCTGTGGTGAGAGACATCTGTGGTGAGTGATATCTGTGGTGAGTGACATCTGTGGTGAGAGACATCTGTGGTGAGATACATCTGTGTTGAGTGCCATCTGTGGTGAGTGACATCTGTGGTGAGTGACATCTGTTGTGAGAGACATCTGTGGTGAGAGACATCTGTGGTGAGTGACATCTGTGGTGAAGGACATCCGTGGTGAGTGACATCTGTTGTGAGTGACATTTGTGGTGAGTGACATCTGTGGTGAAGGGCATTTGTGGTGAGTGACATCTGTTGTGAGTGACATCTGTGGTGAGTGACATCTGTGGTGAGAGACATCTGTGGTGAGTGACATCTGTGGTGAGTGACATCTGTGGTGAGACATCTGTGGTGAGTGACATCTGTTGTGAGTGACATCTGTGGTGAGTGACATCTGTGGTGAGTGACATCTGTGGTGAGTGACGTCTGTTGTGAGAGACATCTGTGGTGAGAGACATCTGTGGTAAGAGACATCTGTGGTGAGAGACATCTAAGGTAAGAGACATTTGTGTTGAGAGACATCTGTGGTGAGACATCTATGGTAGACATCTCTGGTGAGAGGCATCTGTGGTGAGACATCTATGGTAGACATCTGTGGTGAGACATCTATGGTAGACATCTGTGGTGAGAGGCATCTGTGGTGAGACATCTATGGTAGACATCTGCGGTGAGAGACATCTGTGGTGAGTGACATCTGTGGTGAGGAGCGATAGGAGTACTCCGGTGAGAGGCAGGGTGAGTACATCTGGAGAACTGGGTGAGACATGGGCAGACATCGGGGAGGGATCGGGGGCTAGGAGACCGGCGGTGAAAAGCATCGGGCGAGTGGCTAGGGGTGAGGGGCGATGGGCGATGCAGTACCCGGGCGAGGGGCTAGGGGTGAGGGGCGAGGCAGTACCCGGGCGAGGGGTGAGGCAGTACCCGGGTGAGGATCTAGGGGTGAGGGGCGAGGGGCGATGCAGTACCCGGGCGAGGGGCGAGGCAGTACCCAGGCGAGGGGCTAGGGAGGGGCGAGGGCGTAGGCAGTACCTTCTTTAGGTGAGGATCTCGGTAGGCGAGTTCGATGCAATTACCGGTCACGAGAGACAGTGCGATGAGGAGGTGAGGACAGCAGTCCTGTCTTGTAGAAGTGACGACAATTGATGTAGAACAAGCTCTCTCGTAAAACCTCAGTCCCTGTCTTGTAGGACAGTGTCTTGTAGGACAGTGTCTTGTAGAACAGTGTCTTGTAGGACAGTGTCTTGTAGGACAGTGTCTTGTAGGAGTGTCTTGTAGGACAGTGTCTTGTAGGACAGTGTCTTGTAGAGCAGATGTCTTGTAGGACAGTGTCTTGTAGGACAGTGTCTTGTAGGACAGTGTCTTGTAGGATAGTGTCTTGTAGGAAGTGTCTTGTAGGACAGTGTCTTGTAGGACAGTGTCTTGTAGAACGTGTCTTGTAGGAAGTGTCTTGTAGGACAGTGTCTTGTAGGACAGTGTTTTGTAGAACAGTGTCTTGTAGGACAGTGTCTTGTAGGACAGTGTCTTGTAGGACAGTGTCTTGTAGGACAGTGTCTTGTAGGACAGTGTCTTGTAGGACAGTGTCTTGTAGGACAGTGTCTTGTAGAACAGTGTCTTGTAGGATAGTGTCTTGTAGGACAGTGTCTTGTAGGACAGTGTCTTGTAGGACAGTGTCTTGTAGGACAGTGTCTTGTGGTAGTGTCTGAGGACAGTGTCTTGTAGGACAGTGTCTTGTAGGACAGTGTCTTGTAGGAAGTGTCTTGTAGGACTAGAAGTCTTGTAGGACAGTGTCTTGTAGAACAGTGTCTTGTAGGACAGTGTCTTGTAGGACAGTGTCTTGTAGGACAGTGTCTTGTAGGACAGTGTCTTGTAGGACAGTGTCTTGTAGGACAGTGTCTTGTAGGACAGTGTCTTGTAGAACAGTGTCTTGTAGGACAGTGTCTTGTAGGACAGTGTCTTGTAGGACAGTGTCTTGTAGGATAGTGTCTTGTAGGACAGTGTCTTGTAGGACAGTGTCTTGTAGGACAGTGTCTTGTAGGACAGTGTCTTGTAGGACAGTGTCTTGTAGGACAGTGTCTTGTAGGACAGTGTCTTGTAGGACAGTGTCTTGTAGGAGAGTGTCTTGTAGGACAGTGTCTTGTAGGACAGTGTCTTGTAGGACAGTGTCTTGTAGGACAGTGTCTTGTAGGATAGTGTCTTGTAGGACAGTGTCTTGTAGGACAGTGTCTTGTAGGACAGTGTCTTGTAGGACAGTGTCTTGTAGGACAGTGTCTTGTAGGACAGTGTCTTGTAGGACAGTGTCTTGTAGGAGAGTGTCTTGTAGGACAGTGATCATCTCAACACAGTCACAGTTCACTTCATAACATCAGCTTCATGAAACCAGAAAAAAAATTCTGCTTCCCCAACACTTACCAGGTGCTGGATGTTGTTGTTGGTGCTGTTGCTGCTGCTGGATGTTGTTGTTGGTGCTGTTGCTGCTGCTGGATGTTGTTGTTGCTGCTGCTGGATGTTGTTGTTGGTGCTGTTGCTGCTGCTGGATGCTGCTGGTGCTGCTGCTGGATGCTGCTGGTGCTGGTGCTGCTGCTGCTGGATGCTGCTGGTGCTGGTGCTGCTGCTGCTGGATGCTGCTGCTGCTGCTGGTGCTGCTGGTGCTGCTGGTGCTGCTGGTGCTGCTGGTGCTGCTGGTGCTGCTGGTGCTGCTGGTGCTGCTGGTGCTGCTGGTGCTGCTGATGCTCTTTCCTCTGGCAGTCGACAATCGTCTCAAGTCCTCCCAGTCCCACAAACACAATCCAAAAGTCACTGTGGGTTAGCCGGGTATTTGTAATGGTCCAGGAGCTGGAGGTGTGTACTTCTGCAAGACCTGTGAACCTGGCCAACTTACCTAACTCTCCATATGTTCTTACTTAGTGTCTTACAAGTTAATAGGTGATTTATAGTCATAAGAATATTAGTATACTAGCTTGTATGACGCGTTTTTTTTACGAAAGTAATGGTCTACCTACAGCCTTGCTAGTGCCAGGTTAGGTTAGATTTGGTTGGAGCGGTCAGATGGCCAACCTAACCTAGAAACACTAGTTACAGGTGTGTGTGTACATGTTCTAAAGATCGTCTAGCAAGAATTTATCGACTTAAATTACAGGTTTCACGAGGACAGTGACGATCACAGTGAGGTAGAACCAGCAGTCACTGTCTTGTAGGACAGTGACTGTTAATAAATTTAGTGTAAATGTTCATGAGGAGGGTGTGGTGTGCCTCTTCCCCTGGGTGTCTCCAGGTGCCTCTCCCCCTGGGTGTCTCCAGGTTAACTCTCTCTCTCTCTTGACTCCCAGAATGATCTCTTCACCCAGGCGCATTATGCTCCACTTCACCCTGTGCTCCACTAGCTGCTGAAGTAGTTTATCCACCTCCTCGCCCCTCTCCACAACGAGTTGTAGCTCCACAGCTCTATCAGAACGACCTATTAAGGCTGAGGGACCGATCACCTAAAAATTACCTTTCCGCTGCTAATGTCTCCTGTGTTCTAATCGACTTTTCCCGACTGAAGATGCCTGCTGTCCAGGAGAAACGTTTCGACAGTAATGATACCTAGGTGTTGTACGTGTGACTTACGCATCAACTCATCGAGGTGTGTTTGTGTTAGTGCCCTGGGGATGTCAGGGTCCCGGGTCATGACCGGCTGTATGCTGTGGCGAAGGCTGCTATGTGAAGCCTGCTTTACTGGGTGCGTTGCCTAACAGGTTGCCTAACAGGTTGCCTAACAGGTTGCCTAACAGGTCTTGCAATATTTACATTCCAGCATAGGAGGCCTTGTAATCAAAAGGTAAATGGCTTCCGTCAACTTGAGGGATTATTATTATTATTATAATCAAAAGAAGCGCTAAACCATAAGGGTTATACAGCTCAACTTGAGGGAAATGGACGTAAATGCATTAATTTAGGAAGACTTTAAGTGAATGCATTCGTATATATTTCCGTTAGAAGGTCTTGTTTGAGATCAGGCCATAAGAACGACGTTATATAGAACCATTAATGTCTTTGAGAAGTAGCAGGCCAGGTGGGCCCAGTAGATGAGCAATTAGGTACATAAGGGTCGACAGGATCTATTCGCTTTTGAGTGTACTTATCTATCTTCATATTTGTACTTACCTATTTGTGGTTGCAGGTGTCGATTAACAGCTCCTGGCCCCGCCTCTTCGCTGTGTGTGTTTGCTCGTGCTAGTGGTTGTTATGGTTTTAAGATCATTTTACCTTTGGGTGAATATCTATCTATTATTGTTCCCCTGAGATGATTGACTGTGAGTTGAAGACTGTGCCCATCTCTGTGTGACTGTGAAGATCACTATGAAGGTCACTGTGAAGTTAGGACAGATGAAGTCCCTCGGGGCGAAACGTTTCCTTTAATAAATGTACTGAACTGTGCTCAAACATTATTTTCTCAACACAGTACATTGTCTGCCCGTACTTCATGCTCTTTGTTGTACATTATTATTATTATTATTATTATTATTATTATTATTATTATTATTATTATTATTATTGCCTGGGAGCACCTAGGAGTACCTGGGGCACCTGGTAGCACCTGGGAGTACCTGGAGGTACCTGGGAACACCCTGGGAGCACCTGAGGGCACTTTGAGGCACCTAGGGGTATCTGGAAGCACCTGGGAGCTCCTGGAGGCACCTGGAGGCATCTGCGAGCACCATTGAGGTACCTGAGAACACCTGGAGGCACATGTGAGCATCTGGAGGCACCTGGAGGCACCAGAGAGCACCTGAGAGCATCTGGAGGCACCTGGAGGCACCAGGGAGCACCTGGATGTATCTGGAGGCACCTAGAGGCACCAGGGAGCACCTGGGAGCATCTGGAGACACCTGGAGGCACCCGGGAGCACCTGGGAGCATCTGGAGGTACCTGGAGGCACCAGGGAGCACCTGGAGGCACCAGAGAGTATATGGGAGTATCTGGAGGCACCTGGAAGAACCAGAGAGCACCTGGGAGCATCTGGAGGCACCTGGAGGCACCAGGGAGCACCTGGAGGCACCAGGGAGCATCTGGGAGTATCTGGAGGCACCTGGAGGCACCAGGGAGCACCTGGGAGCATCTGGAGACACCTGGAGGCACCCGGGAGCACCTGAGAGCATCTGGAGGTACCTGGAGGCACCAGGGAGCACCTGGAGGCACCAGAGAGTATATGGGAGTATCTGGAGGCACCTGAAAGCACCAGGGAGCACCTGGGAGCATCTGGAGGCACCTGGAAGCACCACGGAGCACCTGGGAGCATCTGGAGGCACCTGGAGGCACCAGGGAGCACCTGGAGGCACCAGGGAGCATCTGGGAGTATCTGGAGGCACCTGGAAGCACCAGGAAGCTTCTGGGAGCATCTGGAGGCACCTGGAGGCACCAGGGAGCACCTGGGAGCATCTAGAGGTACCTGGAGGCACCAGGGAGCACCTAGGAGTATCTAGAGGCACCTGGAGGCACCAGCGAGCACCTGAGAGCATCTGGAGGTACATGGAGGCGGCACCAGGGAGCATCTGGGAGTATCTGGAGGCACCTGGAGGCACCAGGGAACACCCGGGAGCATTTGGAGGCATCTGGAGGCACCAGGAAGCACCTGGAAGTATCTGCAGGCACCTGGAGGCACCAGGGAACACCTGGGAGCATTTGGAGGCACCAGGGAGCATCTTGGAGCATTGGGAGGTACCTGGAGGCACCAGGGCTGGGAGCATTTGGAGGCACCTGTAGAAGCATTGTCGAATTTTCAGGGACAATATCTAATAATTACAAAATATCTTCAACTGTTATAATATATTTTATTTGGCTTTGTGTGTTGTTAACACAGTGTTACGTTGTGTGATAGGTGGGTGTTGTGTTGGGAGGGGGGAGTTTAGCTCGTGTGAGAGGGGAGGGGGGTTTAGCTCGTGTGAGAGGGAGGGGAGTTTAGCTCGTGTGAGGGGAAGGGGAAGGACGGGAGGGGTACATGTGCTTAAGAGTAAAATAATTTTTACTTCATTGAACGCTCAATGTTTTTTGTGTTGTCAGTGCTATGTAAATTTTGAACCATCCCTCACTCCCCTCTCTCTCGCTTCCTCCTCGCCTCACCCCGTACTCTCTCTCTCTCTCTCTCTCTCTCTCTCTCTCTCTCTCTCTCTCTCTCTCTCTCTCTCTCTCTCTCTCTCTCTCTACTGTCTTCCTTGTTCTCTACCCCTACACCTTTTTTCTCTTTCCCTTATTCTATCCTTCTATTCACTTCTTCCATCTACTTCTTTTCCCCTCTCCCTTCCTCACTACTTCTGTTTCTCTACGTCTTGTATTCACCCTCCCCCTCCTTTCCTTGCCTCCTCCACCCTCTCCCCCTCCCTGCCCCTTATCCTCCATTCTCCCTGTCCTTCCTCCCCCTTCCGTCCCCCGAGCACACAATGGGTCCTGGCTACGCACCAGTGGTCAGGGACCGTTTTGTCAGGTAATAGCTTGTATCTGGCCTGGTCTCTCCTAGTGTTCAGCCTCCTTGTCAGCTTCACCCTTGTGTTACAAGTACCAGTAATGTCGGTACTAGGAGTGTGGGTGTGGGCGCTGGTGTGGGTTGAGGGCGTGGCTGTGGGTCTGTCACTGTGGTACTGGTAGTGGCAGGATCATGATGGTTATGACTGGTACCTGTTACGGACTGTTGCAAGGGCTGTTGCATGGGTGACATGCAGGATCTGTTGCATGGGAGACAGGCAAGATCTGTTGCATGGGTAACATGCAGGATCTGTTGCATTGGTGACATTCAGGATCTGTTGCATGGGTGACATGCAGGATCTGTTGCATGGGTGACATGCAGGATCTGTTGCATTGGTGACATGCAAACTCTGTTGCATGGGTGACATGCAAAATCTGTTGCATGGGTGACATGCAAGATTGATGCTTGTTCAGCTATTGTGTGACAGAGAGAGCAGATGAGTGAGCTATTGTGTGACAGAGAGAGCAGATGAGTGAGCTATTGTGTGACAGAGAGAGCAGATGAGTGAGCTATTGTGTGAGTAGATGAGTGTCACTTGGAGTGTTAATGGGGTGTGTTAATGAGGTGAGTTATTAGGGCGCTATTTTGTAATTGAACAAAGTTAGGTACACTTGCAGTGTGCTGCTACACTTTATGAGTTAGAGGACACAACAACTGGTTGTGTTTCTCCCGTCATACTCCATCACAAAGGATGAATTCCATTTATCTAGTAATGAAATCCGTCAGCCTGAGTTGGCAGACTTCACTAAGGCAATGAGGAAGTTGTCAAGGATCCCTTTGAGGCTTCATCAGCTACGGAAGCCTCAGAGGTTTCCTACTATCTAAGCTGACGAATTTCTTTCTCTGTGGGATATTTGATCCTACGCCCAGGAGGAATATATGGAGATAGGGATAAGGTGATGGGTGTGTAAGATCAGTGGTGGGTGTATGTGGGTGTGTTGACTACGGCTGGGTTGGCTAGGGTGGGTTGGCTAGGGTGGGTTGGCTAGGGTGGGTTGACTAGGGTGGGGTTGGCTAGGGTGTGTTGGCTAGGGTGTGTTGGCTAGGGTGTGTTGGCTTTGGTGGGTTGGCTAGGGTGGGGTTGGCTAGGGTGTGTTGGCTTTGGTGGGTTGGTTAGGGTGGGGTTGGCTAGGGTGTGTTGGCTTTGGTGGGTTGGCTAGGGTGGGGTTGGCTAGGATGTGTTGGCTTTGGTGGGTTGGCTAGGGTGGGGTTGGCTAGAGTGTGTTGGCTTTGGTGGGTTGGCTTGGGTGGGGTTGGCTAGGGTGTGTTGGCTTTGGTGGGTTGGCTAGGGTGTGTTGGCTTTGGTGGGTTGGCTAGGGTGGGGTTGGCTAGGGTGTGTTGGCTTTGGTGGGTTGGCTAGGGTGGGGTTGGCTAGGGTGGGGTTGGCTAGGGTGGGGTTGGCTAGGGTGTGTTGGCTTTGGTGGGTTGGCTAGGGTGGGGTTGGCTAGGGTGGGGTTGGCTAGGGTGCGGGGCACCAGGATAGGACCACGCCTCGACCTCAGCACATATTCGGCAATTGGGATCATTGGATAGTCCTTCCCACCCACCACTACTACCACCAGTACCACCACTACCACCATCGCTACCACCACCGCTACCACCACTTCTACCACCGCTACCACCACTATTACCACCACTACCACCATCGCTACCACCACTACCACCATCGCTACCACCACCGCTACCACCACTACCACCATCGCTACCACCACTACCACCATCGCTACCACCACTACCCACCCACCACGCTACCACCACTACCACCATCACCACCACTACCACCATCGCTACCACCACTACCACCATCGCTACCACCACTACCACCATCGCTACCACCACTACCACCATCGCTACCACCACTACCACCATCGCTACCACCACTACCACTATCGCTACCACCACTACCACCATCGCTACCACCACTACCACCATCGCTACCATCACTACCACCATCGCTACCACCACTACCACCATCGCCACCACCACTACCACCATCGCTACCATCACTACCACCATCGCTACCACCACTACTACCACCGCTACTACCATTACCACCATCGCTACCACCACCACCACCACCATCTCTACCACCATCACCATCGCTACCACCACCATCGCTACCACCACTACCACCATCGCCACCACCACTACCACCATCGCTACCACCACCACCACCATCGCTACCACCACTACCACCATCGCTACCACCACTACCACCATCGCTACCACCACCACCACCATCGTTACCACCACTACCACCACCGCTACTACCATTACCACCATCGCTACCACCACCACCACCACCATCTCTACCACCATCACCATCGCTACCACCACCATCGCTACCACCACTACCACCATCGCTACCACCACCACCACCATCGTTACCACCACTACCACCACCGCTACTACCATTACCACCATCGCTACCACCACCACCACCACCATCTCTACCACCATCACCATCGCTACCACCACCATCGCTACCACCACTACCACCATCGCCACCACCACTACCACCATCGCTACCACCACCACCACCATCGCTACCACCACTACCACCATCGCCACCACCACTACCACCATCGCTACCACCACCACCACCATCGCTACCACCACTACCACCATCGCTACCACCACCACCACTATCGCTACCACCACCACCACCATCGCTACCACCACTACCACCATCGCTACCACCACTACCACCATCGCTACCACCACTTACACCCTCCGCCACATGGGCTTAAATTAAAAAATAATCTACTGTTTGTAGGAGAAACTGAAACACGACGTTTCGGTCTGTCTTATATCATTATCAAGTCACAAACGTAACTTGATAATGGTTAATAACGGGTCGAAACGTCGTCTAAAGTTTCCATCCGAAACGTGCACTATTTGCGTATTGTTGCGTAATACTGTGACTTATTCTCCGTATTTCTGAAGTCGTAACGTCCTTCTCTCTCGCTCTCTCTCTCTCTCTCTCTCTCCTCTCTCTCTCTCTCTCTCTCTCTCTCTCTCTCTCTCTCTCTCTCTCTCTCTCTCTCTCTCTCTTTCTCTCTCTCACATCCTCCAGGAGGTCTGGTCTGGGACCGAACCGCGGGGGCGGTGACCCCCTGAATCCAACTACAGATAACACATTACAGCCTAGTTCTGCTTAGTGCTGACCAGGTGTGTCGACCAGGTGTGTTGATCAGGTGTGTCGACCAGGTGTGTTGACCAGGTGTGTCGACCAGGTGTGTTGATCAGGTGTGTCGACCAGGTGTGTTGACCAGGTGTGTTGATCAGGTGTGTCGACCAGGTGTGTCGACCAGGTGTGTTGACCAGGTGTGTCGACGAGGTGTGTCGACCAGGTGTGTTGCACAGTACAACAGAGTCTGGGAGTGCGTGGTAGCGTTGCTACGATAGGGATCGTCGCTACACCGTACAAGGTCTGCTATAAACCTCCCTCAGGTAGGAAGGGTGACGTAGAGAGCCCTGGAGCAGGGAGGTAGGGAGAATGAAGGAGGGAGGGAGGGAGGGAGACAGTCTGACACTCCCCCTAAAGAAGAGAGGGAGGGTGAAGGAGGGGAGAGTAGTGTAGACTGACACTAACCTGAGAGAGCGACCTCTACAACAACAATTGTCCTTAAAAATTTGTTAAGTTATACCATGAATTAAGGAAAGATCCTGGACTTCACCTTACCAAACAAAGCAAATGCGATAGTAATTCTGAACAAGGTAGATTATAGGGAAAAAATAAACATCCTGAAGGGGAACTTACGTGCCCCTTCAGGAAGGTAATGAGGCTTCTGTCAACCATTCATCTGTGGTGGAAACCACGAAGCAAGGCGGAAATAGCAAGGCAGCCTTCATTTGTCATTCTTCAGGGTCATACATAAAACACTTGTATGATTTAAAAATAAAAAACATATATACAAGAGTTGCATGAGAAGGAAGGTAATGGTAAACAAACTGAGAAGGTAAAGTTATTGATGTTTAAGAGAGAGGGAAATAATGAAAGAAGCAGAGATAATGTTTGCAACATTAGTTAGAATAATGTATGACTGGTAAGTATGAATGTGTATGAGTATGAATGAGACATGTGTATACCATATTATACCATCTTTATTACTTTTATATACCCGATTATCAAAGCTAGATGGTTTGTTAATGCCGCGTGTGACCTGTTCACCAGTGAGGAATACTTTCATCCCTAGAGTAGGGATGAAAGTATACTCTCGGTGTGTATACATCTACGAACATATACCTCTCAGTGTAAATACATTAATACACTATTGCCTGTCAAGAATACTTTAATACCTCAAATGTTGTTGTTGTTGTTTGTGTGTGTGTATGTGTGTGTGTGTGGTGAGGGAGAAGAGGTGTGTGGTAGTGAGGGAGTGTGTGTGTGGAGAGGGCGGACACAAGCGGTGGTTGGGCGTCATCCCACAATACCACCAACGCAGATACTTGATTCTTTCTGTATAAACAGACAACACTGCCTGTCTGTCTGCCTGCCTGTCTGCCTGCCTGTCTGCCTGCCTGTCTGCCTGTCTGCCTGCCTGTCGTGGAAGACATTCACGATGAATAAACACATGGCAGTCTACGTCATTATTAATCAAAATAGTGTATTTTTAATTTATTGAACCATTTCCATTTATCCATTGCGCAGAAAGTTTGAGGAAGGCAGTGAACCTTCCCTCGCTTCAGTGGACCACTGTAGAAACGTTCTTCTGGAAGCAACAGTGAACGTTCACTCGTTCTGACCCTCAGTCGTCTCAGCTCTCACACATAAACAAAGATGCCGCCTTCTGTTTAGGCGCTTGACGCCCCTGAACGGGAACTGATAAACGGTCTCTCTTCATTCAGTGATTCCTCAGACAAACGGACATGTCTCCCTCCGTTGACAGTCGGCATAAACGGAGACCGTTGGTATACCAACGGCACAAAGTAACCAACCCACTGTTCCTTTTCAGAAGTAACATTTTTTTGTTGTTGTTGAGAAAATACACTATCAAACATTTCAGCACATATTTATATTACAATCAAGGGAGGTGTGGCCCCTTGTGATGTTTATAATGTTTATTGTAAAGAAACATCAGCAGCATCTGTTCCAAGATTTGACGATCTTAAGCAGAATAACAGATATCTATATCTCTGTTGCGAAAACGGCTCACTGTTTGGAATTTCGCATTCAAACGGACACGTCTTCTGTTGTCAAGGTGACCTACTGATTCGAGTCAGCCTTGCAGCCGCCCACACACACGCCCGCGCCCACGCCCATACACACACACACACACACATACACATACACACACACACACACACACACACCATCTATGACCTTGACATTGAGATGAGACAAGAATTGGGGGGGTTGGGGTAGAGGGCAGGGTTGAAGGGGGTAGAGGGCAGTGTAGAAGGGGATAGAGGGCAGGGTAGAAGTGGATAGAGGGCAGGGTAGAAGGGGATAGAGGGCAGGGTAGAAGGGGATAGAGGGCAGGGTAGAAGGGGATAGAGGGCAGGGTAGAAGGGGATAGAGGGCAGGGTAGAAGGGGATAGAGGGCAGGGTAGAAGGGGCTAGAGGGCAGGGTAGAAGGGGATAGAGGGCAGGGTTGAAGGGGGTAGAGGGCAGGGTAGAAGGGGTAGAGGTCAGGGTAGAAGGGGATAGAGAGCAGGGTAGAAGGGGATAGAAGGCATTGTAGAAGGGGCTAGAGGGCAGGGTAGAAGGGGATAGAGGGCAGGGTAGAAGGGGCTAGAGGGCAGGGTAGAAGGGGCTAGAGGGCAGGGTAGAAGGGGATAGAGGGCAGGGTAGAAGGGGATAGAGGGCAGGGTAGAAGGGGATAGAGGGCAGGGTAGAAGGGGATAGAGGGCAGGGTAGAAGGGTTATAGAGGGCAGGGTAGAAGGGGCTAGAGGGCAGGGTAGAAGGGGATAGAGGGCAGGGTAGAAGGGGATAGAGGGCAGGGTAGAAGGGGATAGAGGGCAGGGTAGAAGGGGTAGAGGTCAGGGTAGAAGGGATAGAGGTCAAGGTAGAAGGGGTAGAGGGCAGGGTAGAATGGGATAGAGGGCAGGGTTGAAAGGGGTAGAGGGCAGGGTAGAAGGGGTAGAGGGCAGGGTAGAAGGGGGTAGAGGGCTGGGTT
Organism: Cherax destructor; assembly: GCA_009830355.1. Taxonomy (NCBI): domain Eukaryota; kingdom Metazoa; phylum Arthropoda; class Malacostraca; order Decapoda; family Parastacidae; genus Cherax; species Cherax destructor. The sequence continues at coordinate 521,721 of WNWK01000110.1, read as the reverse complement.
GAAGGGGTAGAGGGCAGGGTAGAAGGGGTAGAGGGCAGAGTAGAAGGGGGAGTTACCATGTTAGGGGCATGACAGTGAAGGAGAGATGCCCTCTGGCCCCTGTACGTATTGTCTGATAAAAGCGCAGCCTTGTACATAGTTGTGTGTGGTGATGTGCGTACTTTGCGCGTGGTGAGGTACGTGTTCCATACGTGTATCGTGCTCAGGTAATGCCTCTTCCGCTAGACTTCAAACTTCCCGTACTGGTGAGAAATTCTAATCAATAGAAGATTCACATTCTTATTTAAACTACGATACCGATTTTTATTTAATATCTGGAGAACGTCTCCTCCGATCGCCTTGAAATCTTTCACGCCACTGTATCTGGCATAGAGGAAAGGGTCTGATTTTTTTTACAGCTGTGCAGGAGCAACTTTGTCAATTTACTAACGTAGTTAATGACCTTTGGAATTGGCGGATTCCGTGTGATACCTTTAGAATGGTTCTCCAGGTCGGCATCAAACTTGCTATGTTAGTTTCAGAATTTTATTAATACCAATTATGGACTACAAATTGGAATTATGGCCCACATATTTGAATTATGGACCACATATTGGAACTCTGGTCCACAAATTAGAACTCTGGTCCACAAATTAGAACTCTGGTCCACAAATTAGAACTCTGGTCCACAAATTGAACTTACCAACAAACCTTTCAGTGCCTTCAGGAACTTAATCAAATTTCCTGACCAGCCGGGCTGCAGTTCCTGCGCTGGACTGCTTGCGGCCAGCAGCAATAGTCTGGTTGATTAGGTTTTAATCCAGCGGAAGGCCTAGCCCGGGACTAGGCCGCGGGGGGCGTTGATCCCCCTCCCCCAACAACATCCTGAAGGTGTCTAAATATTTCTGACCAATACCATGTAAATATTTACAAAATTTCTTATAGTCATTTAGCCTATTATATATAACTACTACTACTACTACTACTACTACTACACTACTACTACTACTACTACTACTACTACTACTACTACTAATAATAATAATAATAATAATAATAATAAATAACAATAATTACAATAATAATAATAATAATAATAATAATAATAAATAACAATAATTACAATAATAATAATAATAATAATAATAATAATAATAATAAATAACAATAATTACAATAATAATAATAATAATAATAATAATAATAATAATAATAATAACAATAATAATAATATTAATAATAATAATAATAATAATAATAATAACAATAATTACAATAATAATAATAATAATAATAATAATTACAATAATAATAATAATAATAATAATAATAATAATAATAATTACAATAATAATAATAATTACAATAATAATAATAATTACAATAATAATAATAATAATAATAATAATAATAATAATAATAATAATAATAATTACAACAATAATAATAATAATAATAATAATAATAATAATAATAATAATTACAACAATAATAATAATAATAATAATAATAATAATAATAAATAATTACAAATAATAATAATAATAATAATAATAATAATTATAATAATAATAATAATAATAATAATAATAATAATAATAATAATAATAATAATAATAATAATAATAATAATAATAATAATAATAATAATAATAATAATAATAATAATAATAATAATAATAATAATAATAATAATAATAATAATAATAATAATAATAATAATAATAATAATAATAATTACAATAATAATAATAATAATAATAATAATAATAATAATAATAATAAATAATAATAATAATAATAATAATAATAAATAATAATAATAATAATAATAATAATAATAATAATAATAATAATAATAATAATAATTACATATAATAATAATAATAATAATAATAAAATAGTAAGAGTGTGTTCGTGATGGTAGAAGATAACAATGATAAGTTGAGGTTGTATCATAATAGATCAGATACATAAAGGTTTACTGCAGATAACAATGTGAAGTGATACCTGAGGAGCTAGATAATCAATGATGAACGTGATACTTACGGTGGTTACGCACTCAGATAACCAATGATGTAACGTGAGTGACGCTGGACGGGGTTACGCACTCAGATAACCAATGATGTAACGTGAGTGACGCTGCTTGTGACGGTGGGTTACGCACTCAGATAACCAATGATGTAACGTGAGTGACGCTGCTTGTGACGGTGGGTTACGCACTCAGATAACCAATGATGTAACGTGAGTGACGCTGCTTGTGACGGTGGGTTACGCACTCAGATAACCAATGATGTAACGTGAGTGACGCTTTGACGGGTTACGACTCAGATAACCAATGATGTAACGGTGACGCTGCTGAGAGTGGTTACGCACTCAGATAACCAATGATGTAACGTAGGACGCTGCTTGTGACGGTGGGTTACGCACTCAGATAACCAATGATAACGTAGTGACGCCTTGTGACGGTGGGTTACGACTCAATAACCAATGATGAACATAGGACGCTGTTGTGACGGTGGGTTACGACTCAATAACCAATGATGTAACATGAGTGACGGTGGTACGCCAGTGATACGTTGTCCATCCAGAGTAAGCTGTCACTGCTGTCATCAAGCTGTCACTGCTGTCACGTTCACTGCGCAGCAAGAGTAAGATTGACTGATACTGCAGTGACAGCATTTCCAGCTGGTGAATGTGCTGGCATAGTGCCGTGATAGGTACGTGATAGGTGCTGTGATAGATGCTGTACTGATGACGTGATTGAGCGTGTGACAGGTTGGATAGATGCTGATAGATGCTGTGATAGATGATGGATGTGCTTACAGGGCTGATAAATGTGGATAGATGCTGTGATTGATGCTGTGACAGGTGCTGATAATGCTGATAATGCTGATAGATGCTGTATTGATGCTGCTGACAGGTGCTGGGATAGATGCTGTGAAGAGCTGTGATTGATGCTGTACAGGTGCGTGATAGATGCTTGATAGATGCTGTGATAGATGCTGTGATTGATGCATGGACAGGCCAGATAGATGCGTGATAGATGCTGTGATTGATCTGTAACAGGCGATGATGTGATAGATGCGTGATAGATGCTGTGATAGATGCGTGATTGATGCTGTGACAGGTGCTCATGATAGATGCTGTGATAGATGCTGTGATAGATGCTGTACAGTGCTGTGATAGAGCTGTGATGCTGTACAGGTGCTGTATAGATGCTGTGATAGATGCTGTGAAGATGCTGTGATGATGCTGTGATAGATGCTGGATGATGTGTGATAGATGCTGTGATAGATGCTGATGCGATAGATGCGGAAGGTGCTGGATAGATGCTGTGATAGATGCTGGATTGATGCTGTGATAGATGCTGTGATAGATGCGTGATAGATGCTGGATAGATGCTGTGATTGATGCTGTGATTGATGTGGACATGCTGTGATAGATGCTGTGATAGATGCTGTGATTGATGCTGTGATAGATGCTGTGATAGATGCTGTGATAGATGCTGTGATAGATGCTGTGATAGATGCTGTGATAGATGCTGTGATAGGTGCTGTGATAGATGCTGTGATAGATGCTGTGATAGTGATGCTGTGATAGATGCTGTGATAGATGCTGTGATAGATGCTGTGATAGATGCTGTGATAGATGCTGTGATAGATGCTGTGATAGATGCTGTGATAGATGCTGTGATAGATGCTGTGATTGATGCTGTGACAGATGCTGTGATAGATGCTGTGATAGATGCTGTGATAGATGCTGTGATAGATGCTGTGATGGGTGCTGTGATAGATGCTGTGATAGATGCTGTGATAGGTGCTGTTATAGGTGCTGTGATAAATGCTGTGATAGGTGCTGTGATAGATGCTGTGATAGATGCTGTGATAGATGCTGTGATAGGTGCTGTGATAGATGCTGTGATAGATGCTGTGATAGGTGCTGTTATAGGTGCTGTGATAAATGCTGTGACAGGTGCTGTGATTAATGCTGTGATAGGTGATGTGATAGGTGCAGCGATGGATGCTGTGATAGATGCTGTGATTGATGCTGTGATAGATGCTGTGATAGATGATGTGATAGATGCTGTGATAGATGCTGTGATATATAATGTGATAGATGCTGTGATAGATGCTGTGATATATACTGTGATAGATGCTGTGATAGATGCTGTGATATATACTGTGATAGATGCTGTGATAGATGATGTGATAGATGCTGTGATAGGTGCTGTGATAGATG